>JACEVL010000538.1:355000-417500 GCA_020284085.1 Aporrectodea caliginosa | reverse complement strand
CTTCGCCTCCGTCAGACCGTAAGCAGATTATTATTACGCATAACTAATAATAATTATTGAATATTAGTTTATAATCGAACTAAATGTTGTGCTAAAATATATATATGTATAAAATGGAGCCGTAAAAAATCCAGAATGCGTATTTAGCCTATAGAGAACGTATGCGTGGGAGAAGGTGTAACGCGTGTTTGAAGGATCCTTATACAATACAGATCGTTCAACAATAGGACATTTATTGTAGAACTTCTAAACTTCGACATGCCATCGAACATAAGGTTTAGTTTAAACATTAGAATGGATATCATCGTTTTAATTTTTCTGTGCATCCATAAGTGTAAGTACATACATTTTTAAATTTTTAACCAACACAGCCACAATCGCCACCACCATAACTACAAACGCCTCTATACCTATTACCACCACACTGCAGCCAACACCACGACCTCCACATCGTTTTTGCATCCTTATAATTTCTGATAAATTCTCTGTAAATGAAGTAAAATAGAGCTTGGTTTAAAACTAGGACTTGTACTGATTAAAATAATTTTAATCGATTAATCTCATAAATTTAATCGAGATTAATCGATTAAATTCGAATAATTTGGTCCATATTACATTAAGCTGAAAGAACTGTTTAGACTGTTTACACTGCTAAAATCCTTCAATTATTCGACATCCTAAAGTTCAAATTGTTCTATCTACAAAAATGTTCAATAATTTCGCCATCTTCGATTTTTCCTTAAGCATTTACCTTAAATGCAAAATGATCGCATAATTTTCCACTCCAACGTTTCACATTATTACTGTTCCCCATATTGTTTATTCCGGAAATAGGTGGGTTGACGTCATAAAATAAGTAAGAAAATTAATCGAAAATTAATCGAAAATTAATCGAACAAGCCGAAATTAATCGATTACAATTTTTAACGATTAATCGATTAATTAATCGTTAAAATCAGCCCTATTTAAAACGTTTCGAGTTGGGGCTTTTATATAATAAAATATAGTAATATAATTAATTTAAGTTGCGATATACAATTAGGCCGTATTGTAATCAAATTATTGACGACGATGATGACAATGTCGAACTTGATGGTAATGGTTGCCATGGTGACGACGACGATGACAAAGGTGGTGATAAGATGCTGAGATTAACAGGTGGTTTGTGTTCTTTGGTTTTAGCTGCTTGTCTTGAGTGCGGCAGGAAGTCGAAGAAGTTCGACGTCAAGAAGTTCTGCAAGAGAGATTATGGTAATCGCAATCGTAAACTTCAAATTTCTAAAGCTCTACTCAAAAGCAAAGCGTATACTATATAATATAGGGCACCGTTTATTCACGAGCGCTTCATCGTGTCAGGGGTCCTGAGCAGGGGCGCAACCACGGTCCAGAAGTTGGGGGGACCAACTATAATGTCTGAGTGGCGGGGAGATTGCGAGCGCCGAAGGCGCGATGCTGCGATTGCCGAAGGCAAGAAGCCCCTAACGACTAGGGGTATGGGGGAGCGTCGTAAGCTCCCCATTGGGGTCTGGGGCGGAGCCCCAGAAGCTGACGCAATTTTGAGCATTTGATGCCAAAATGGAGTGCATCTTGGGCTTTAATTTACCTCAAATTTTTCAACGATGATTTCGATATAAAAGTGCCTAAACCATCTAGATCTGTGAAAAATATGACTTTATTATATGAATAAACTGGAAGTGACAATTAAGGGTTTAGGATAATTGAACGGAAAAGAGTAGAATCAGCTCTAGAATAGTGTTAGTCAAAACTTGGATAATCGGCAGGGAGGAAGCCTGAACGGGTCAATTTTCTCAGAATACCGTTAAGGCGTTTATATGTTCCTCTACAGTGGCAAATCCCCAACAAACAGGGAAGGCATAAAGTAGCCATGCGAGGGTAGTAGGCTAGTAGCTCTGACAACGTCAAAGAGACGTGGGCGACCAAAACACGTAGCGTGAACATGGATTGTCGGGCTTCGCAGCATATTTTGTGAATGTGTGCCACAAAGCCAATCCTATCTGAGATGGTGACACCCAAAATAACCCGGCCTCTCCTGGACCCACTCGATGCCAGAGATGAGAGGAAGGAGGGCAATAGGTTTAGACCGGGCATTCGGTCGTCTGACAACCATTTCTCTGGTCTTAGCATGGTTTAATTTAAGATTGCTAATTGATGCCCACTTAGAGATATTATTATGGTCAAGTTCAGAAAGAGTGCTGTCAATGCAGGAAGCAGGGACCAACAAGCAGCTATCGTCGGCATATTTAGGGAGACGGTTTCCACTGTATTTAGGTTTAAGGCTAGAAAAGCTTTGACGAAATCAGTAGGTCCAAGGCCAGAGCTCTGTAGGCATACTATACTAGCATTAATGGTACAGAGGGGAGAGACTGCGGAAGCCAAGAAGCTCCTAACGACTAGAGGGTATGGGGGAGCGTCGTAAGTTCCCCCATCGGGGTCTGGGGCGGAGCCCCAGAAGCTGACGCAATTTTGAGCATTTGATGCCAAATGGAGTGCATTTTGGGCTCTTGCTTACCTCACAATTTTCAAAAGTTGGGGGACCGTCCCAACCTGTTCGAAAGTTGGGGGGACGCGACCCACGGGTCCCATAGGGTGGTTGCGCCTATGCTGATCAGAGATAGTGACACCCAAAATAACCATCTCCTGGACCCGCTCGATGCCAGGGATGAGAGGAGGGAGGGCAATAGGTTTGGACCTCGGTCGTTTGACAACCATTTCTCTGGTCATAGCATGGTTTAATTTAAGATTGCTAATGGATGCCCATTGCCCACTTAGAGATATGGTCAAGTTCAGAAAGAGTGCTGTCAATGCAGGAAGCAGGGACCAGCTTGCAAGTAGCTATCGTCGGCATATTTAGGGAGACGGTTTCTACTGTATTTAGAAATGGCTATGACAATATCAGTAGGTCCAAGGCCAGAGCCTTGTCTATACTGGCATTAATGGTACACAGGGGAGAGATTGCAGAAGGCAAGAAGTTCCTAACGACTAGGCGGTGTGGGAAGCGTCGTAAGTCCCCCCATCGGGGTCTGGGGCTCCGCCCAGAAGCCGACGCAATTTTGAGCATTTGATACCAAATGGAGTGCATTTTTGGCTCTTGTTTGCCTCACAATTTTCAAAGGTTGGAGGGGACCGTCCCAACCTGTTCGTTCCATGTCCCAACCTGTTCAAAAGTTGGGGGGACGCGTCCCACGGGTCCCATAGGGTGGTTGCGCCTATGGTCCTGAGATTCCAGTATGTATACCCGAGTCCGGTTGCCAGAGACCAGTCTGAGGAGACAGAGGAGTTGCTAAGGCGGGTTTCTTTTAGGACGATTTAAATCAACTTGCCACGTTACAGCCACAAAAGCAAGGAAGCCCTATGGTCCGGTTTTAAAAAAAACTTGTTTAATGTTACAAACTGCTGATGATGATCGTCGTGTGTTTTTGTTTCCAGCCATTCAAGCGCAAGTGACGTCACGTGACTCGGTTGGTGAGTGGGTCAAATTCACTGTCAACGTCTTCAACATCTTCAAGAAGACGAAGGACCGCTTACGACGTGGCGAGGAGACCATCTGGGTCTCGGCCAAGGACCTGGCCTGTCGCTGTCCCAAGCTCCGTCCTGGCAAGACCTACCTAATCCTCGGCCAGGATTCGAGCACGAGCCGCGGGGGTCTGGTGCTTGACCGGAACAGCGTGGCCATCCAGTGGGAGGCAAAGCTAACGGCAAAGCTGAAGCAATACGCGAAGACACCGAAATGCTGAGAGAGCAACACTAGATATATTGGACGATGATGTCGCATGATGGACTGCACCTGTCTGCCTGTCTGCCTGTCTGTCTGTGTGTCTGTGTGTCTGTCTGTCTGTGTGTTTGTCTGCCTGTCTCCTCCAACCTGCGTTTGTGTGTGTTTGTCTCTACCTATGCCAGCATATCGTACGATCACTGGTCTGTCTGTCTGTCTGTCTGAATGTCTGTCTCTGTGTTTTGTCTGCTGTCGCTGTCTCACCGCCTGTGTTAGCTGATCAGTTAGGCGCAAAGTGTCACCCGTTTCTAGGGGCAACGCAGCAGAAGCCAAGCAAAGCCTCAGCTTGATGAACAAGACGTCACCATGACAACCGAAGAAACCGTTTACTCTGAACATCAAAGACTAGAATGCCGTTTCTACATCAACAAGAACATAATCGGGCATCAACGGATGTCAGACGACAATGACACCGATGGCGCCAGTGACATCGATGACACCGATGAATGATGTTAATTACATCGATGACACCGATTGCGTCAATGACACCCATGACTCCGATGACTCCAATGACATCGATGACGCCAATGACACCGATGACGCCAATGAAACCAATGACGCAAATGTCACCTATATATGACGCCAGTGACTAAACCGTGTGATCTTCGCCGTTGAGTATCAGCCTAGTCGCCATTACACCTCCGTTAATTATCTGCTTCAGTCAAACGCGGAGAGGAAGACTTTGTTCCCCGATTGACACGAAATCAACTCTAAAGAGTAACACTACTAGTAACACTAACATGAACCACGAAAAACAATGTTATGTTATGTAAATAATAGTACTACTACCATTAATTTTGGCCTTCTATTGCTACCATACCACTAATACTACCATTTCGTCAATGCTAGCATTTGCTCTGTTACTAGTTGCTTAGGTCAGTTTTATATCGATAATACCGATTAGCAGCTCTTAGTTCATGATTATTGTCACTCGCCAATCTATAGTGTTCATCTTTATGATGATTTAACGATGACGATGATAATGATCATGATCATAAGTATTATTCTAATTCTTATGCTTTATTCTAATTTTTATTCTTGATTCTAAAGCTTATTCTTTGTTCTAATTCTTATTCTTTATTCTAAACCTTATTCTTTATTCTAATTCTTAATTCTAATTCTTATTCTTTATTCGAATTATTTTTTATTCTAAATATTTTTCTTTATTCTTATTCTTTATTCTAATTTTTATTCTTTATTTTAAATCTTATTCTTTATTTTAATTCCTATTCTTTATTCTTATTCTTATTCTTTATTTTAATTCCTATTCTTCTTCGTAATCGTAATCCTAATCGTAATCAAAAACTCCAAATTTCCTAAGCGCCACCTGAAGGCAAATCCCAGGGAACCAGCTTATTCACGAGCGCTGCGTCGAGTCGGATGGGTTATCCAGACGGTTGTCAAACAGAAATCCAAGTCCTGAGAGGGGAGCAGAGGAGCTGCTAAAGCGGGTGTCGTTTAGGTGGAGAAGATTATTGGAAGGCGGAGTATAAGATGAGTCAGAGTAGGAGTTCTTGAAGAGTTGAGACCGGTTTTTGAGTAAAAAGTAAAAACCCAAGGACGATAGAGAAGCCTGGGGGCAGATGATGGTTGGTGAGTGGCAATAATGGCGGAGGAACCGAAAATTTGCGGCATTCAAGAGGGTGATCGTTGCAGAGTCGAGGTGCAGTATGTATGGTACATGGTTCGGTTGGAGAACTTGAGATGAGTAGCCTAGTGACCGAAGGTCTTCTTGTTCTTGCTCTGATTCTTATTACTACAGTGTATTATTATTATTTCTATTATTATTATTATTTATCTAAACTAAATTAAAGAGCTTGCGAGTCAATTATAGGCACATAGTCAGCGTTTACATGAATTGAAGAATTTGTTTCCGTTAAGTCATTTATTATTGTATTGCGAATTTAATCGTAGAATAAGACAAGCATTAGTGTATAAAATAATTCAGAAATCTGAACTTTGGTAAATAACGACACAGCAGAACCTGAATTCAGTCTTGGCTCAAATTTTTGAATCGAATGATAGGAAGCATTCGCCAGATGGCAACACTGCTTCACGCGATCTGTGGATCACGTGACCTGTGGATCACGTGACAGTCTCACGTGACAGTCTGTGCATTGCTAAGATCCTCTTTGAGTAGCCTACAGAATCGTGAAGTAATAAAATTAGACGCCTGTAATGTCGATTATACTTATACTGTTTTAACAAAGTAGTTAGCAACACTCATTTAAATGAATTGATTAAAAAGTTTTGACGCTGTTTTACGACGGTGGATTGTCGCGAATACTGATTAATTAGTTGAGCTAGGGATTATTTCTTGTTTCCTATTTAGAATTTGATCTGTTGTGGTCTTCGAAGCAGTATAGGAAAGTCGGAAATGCGCAGAACCGTTAGCCAAATGGATATGACAGTGTTTATGACTCCATTAGACTACGTTAAGCTTAGGCCAACTCTCTCGGTCTTTGATCCAAATGAAACTAAGAGTCTGCAGCTGAAGTCGGCTGAAAGCCAAAGACTAAACAATTCTCTTTCAACAAATGGTCTTCCTACAGTCGAACCAACGTCTGATGTATAAATAGAAAGAGTTTAATCAGTCTGTCTTATCAATCAATCGACCAAAACCAAAGAAGAATAAGCGTCGACTGACATCGTGGGCGAACCAAAACCTAAACAGTTTCGTTTCAACAGACGTGTTCCCTACAGTTCACCCAATGTCTGATTTCTAAATAGTCCTACGTTAGGGTCTCATCTGGATGTTTTCTCTAACTGATGGTAATCAGTAGATGCAAAATAGTCAGTCATAGTTTGATGAAAGCTCGGCCCAACTTTGTTCACCATTTATCTGCCTAAAAGTTTCGCAAAAGCCTAACGATGTCTAGCTGTCATCTTTCCGAGAAGTTTTACTTCATAGTGATGCGAAGTTTTGTAGCTTGTCATTGCGATATCCCGCTCTCTAATATTGTGAAGTCAACGCCAAGATTTGCTCGATGCCGAAGGAAAGTCTTGCGACATGAAACTTGCTGGTTGCGCACTTGCGCTTGATGTCACCGCGATATTTCACTGTTTAACACTGTTAATTTTTCCCTCTTCGTTATAGTGACACATTGTACTCATTGCTACTGGACAGTTTCGTTCATGTCACGTCGAAGGTTTGCTTCTCAACTTTCGGAAGTTTTGGTTTTTGACAATGATGTGACCTGACCAAGTTACGCGCATTAACTCTGCAAATGCTACATTTCATTGCGAAATGTTCCTTATAACGATTGGAATCATTCTCTTATCATGAATAAGGAATGTTGCTGTTTTTCCAACGTGATTTTCTTCCGATAAGATCCCTCCTGTCTTATTGGGATGTTTTGCTATTTTTGCGAATCCCCTGGTTAGGGTCCAGTTTCGAATGGTCGCCCGATTTCTTTCGGTTGGCCGGCGGAAGGACCTGAATGTTGGTTTGTTGATGCCGGTGCATGGTAACACTGAGACTGTGCACTTCTTCCTGGAGGGAGACGAGGACCTTGATGACGCTGACGAGGGCTTTCTGGTTCTCTGAGATGACCCGTAGGACATGCTCGACGTCCTGCCGGACGCGGTCCTCCTCCGTGGCGAGGGTGTTGAGGTGAAGCAGGCGAACGTCGAGGACCTTGAGGGCTCGTTGGATCTGGTCGAGCTGTGGAAGGGAGATGAGCTGGATGGGGCAGGGGTTGTGTTGGATCGCTCCACCAGAGGGAGCGTTCTTCCACGGAGGTGGTTGGCGCCCGCGGGAGACAGCACCTCCTGCTGTTGTCGTGCCGTTGGCGTTGCGCTTCGTCGATAGGTGGCGCTTCATGACGTCGAACTGAATGCCGACGTCACCGTTCTCGTTACAGTTCTCGACGGCAGCGGAAGTGGCAGCGTCGTACTCGCCCTCTGCACCTAAGTGCAAAGTTATGACATGATAATAATTCATTCATCCATTGGGGGATTTATATAGCACCTCTTCAAGGGCACTGCTCAGAGGTACTCCCGACTTCAGCACGGCCAAAAAGAAGTTTTTAGGTTAGTATAGAACATGTCAGACAGCGTTCCGGGAAGCAGGGGCAATTAATGGTATACTGAAACAGATAGACAGACACACTGCTAGCTGATAGATGAGGTAACCATGCAGAGAGTTACGAAAGAGAGTCATTTTTTGTCAATCAAAGTCTAAGTGGATCTCCTACAGAGCTTCTATATTATATCGCTATATAAATTTATAGATACAATACAATACAAAGCAATACAATATTATGTCGTCAGAGCAATAACGCAAAAAGCGACGATGATGATACGACCATGTTCCTATACGGATCAGGAAGCTGGACGGTGCGAGATGGCGAGATGATAAACGAATTCTCACAGCAGAATATGGAAAGACTGGAGGAATTTCAAAACTACAGAAAAATACTGAAAATGATGAGATACTACAGTCGTTGACGTCTTGGATTTGCATAAAATGCTGCTGGATAAATTCATTCAGAGAAATCTTCTATGATTTGGTCAACTGGGAAAAATGAATCACATGCAATACACCTACGCAACGAAATAGCTCACGCCGACCAAACACTCCAATATCCAATCCAATTCAATACCATCGATGTTCACCCTGTTCTACCCTAACCAACCCATAATACCTTACCCTACCCAACTCATTATACCCTACCTTTATCCACCCAACCATACCCTACCTATACCCACTCCCATCATACCCTACCCACCTCACTATGACCTACCCTACCCTACCATACACCTATAACCTACCAAAACCCATTATGCCGTACCCAAACCCACTATATACCCTACCCTACCTAACCAACTCAAACATAACCGACCATACACTCGGCCTACTCTATTCTATACAACATCTTATCATATATCAGATCTTCTTCTGTGGCATTTGATCGTTTCAGTTGTTACCTAAATCTTTGCTGTAGAAACTCGTATCTGCCGATGTAGGTATGAGATTCTCTGGTCCTATGGAAACCGTTTCCTTGCCTGAAATTATTTCATACAATATATGTCAAAAATCAGTTTTTTAATTTATCACTATCCAGAGACCTACATAATATCGTTCAAGCCATTGCTTCTTAAAGCACAGAGCCACAGACCTCGCAAATAATTTATCTAGAATAAAATTGTACTTTAAAGTAATCTTATTTTAAGTTTAGCTTTTTATCTATAGGCTAGAATCCAGAGGGTGTCGAAAACTAATCTATGCAAGGAATCTCTGGTGTGGTTAGTATACGCAGACATAGAACGAGTATGCGCATATTACGAATATTAAGATTTCTTGAAATTTACGAATATTGACGAATATTAAAATGGCCAACGAATATTAAAAATTTCAAGTTCCTTTAATTCTTAATTCTTCAAAATCCTTACTCATAAATGACATCTTTTGACGGAAGTGACCATCGTGTGTTTTGCCGGAATTTGCCGCCCCTTAAAAATGCCGCCTTAAGCAGCCGCCTATATCTCCTAAGGCTGGCACTGAGCATCGTAGCTATTTGATATTTGGACCTAGACGAGTGACATCAATATTAAACAACATTACAGCGACATTATGCGTCAGCCTAATTCTTTATCAGTCAACCGACTCTGACTTAAAAGGCAAGCGCTAAGCTGAAGTCATCATTGGAACTAATTGAAACGTGAATCTTCTTCATAATACTGGCATTACCCATACTGAGTGAGGAGACTGCAGAGAGATACAGAAACAGACAGACGGACAAAGACTGAGAGTGAGTGAGTGAAAGACCAGAGAGAGAGAGAGAGAGAGAGAGAGAGAGAGAGAGAGAGAGAGAGAGAGAGAGGAGAGAGAGAGAGAGAGAGAGAGAGAGTGATTCGGGTCAGATCATTTGCCCTCAGCTTGGCTTAGAACATTATACACAAGGTGTCTCATTCCCTTGGTTCTGTCTCACAAAGGCTATATTGTTATGCATGAAACAGTTTAGCGCGCAAATTATAATTTTTATTGTATTAATGTTACCACAAAGCCAAAACTTGTGTGAGATTCGTGGCCTTTGGCTCTAGGCCTATACTATAGATTCCCGGGCCTCTGGTCATGGTCGGCTTTTTTTTACAGAGTACCTCAAGGGGAACGGGAAGATTTGGCTAAGCGTACCAGCTTACGGACCACAGCACTTAGTTTAGCGCCGCATAACCACTGCACATGTTCTTAATTAGTAGTCTTAAATAAGTTCGTAACCAAAATGAAAACAGTGACGTCATCAACGAATATTTACGAATATTTACGAATATTAAAAATAACCTAATATTCACGAATATTTACGAATATTAAAGCCTGTATTCACGAATTCTCGTTCTATGTACGCAGACATCTGACTCCTCAAGCGTGCCCCGAAAACATAACATAACATAGAAGAAAAAGAAGAACAGTCCCTTTAGTCATAGCCCTGGAGCAGCGATGGGTATGAATTGTTAGCGACTTCATTTTTCTTAGCCTCGGTATGCAAGGGCGAATGGCCAGTCCTCTCCCTCGCCGTCTAATCTTCCCACCAACAGGGTACGGCCATTGTACTCATCATAGCTGAGTTGGCTAGGGGACGCAGCAGGTGGAGCAGAAACCTCGAAAAATTTATGCCCTGGCGGGGATTTACTACTGTAACACTATCGTGCACCCACATAACAACATAACATAAGTGAAAATCTGCAAAGCACAACTTCAAGAAAACCCACCAGCAGCAAGCGCTCCCAACGCAGTCCAATGAAGACCAGACTATACAGACCAAACCGCTTATCCCCAAATCAACTTGTACAAGACGACCAAATATCGTAGAAAATCAGACGAAAAATTTTAAAACTTCGCAGTCAGGTGAGCGTCAACAATGCAAAACTATTATCCAAAATTACAACTAGCCTATAAATGCAAGCTACATAATGAATATAAACAGAGAAAATGTAAATGTACACATAGGCCAATCATAATAGCAAACGTATACAGCCTCAACTCTGCTCATTTTTCAATGAATGATCTGGTGAGATCCTTCACCGCCGCTGCCCAATTGAATAGGAGCCACGTCAACTGTAGCCTACGAACCGAGCTAGCTTGAGATTTAAATTTCCCAAATAAGCCACCATCGGGAGGTGAATCGGGTACCACACGCACAGGGCGCATGGGACGAAAGCTCTAACCGCTGGGCCAGAGAAATCACACCAGACCAAATCAAACCAGACCAAATCACACCAGACCAAATCACACCATATCAGATCACACCAGATTTCACCAGCTCAGAACATTTGAGACTCCATTGCAGTCCATTACAGGCGCTGACCACCGTCAGCCTCATCTCTCTCGAAGCCGCACTCAGCTAATCAAACGAGGCAGCTCACACCACACGAACTAATCACATAAACACCAATCCCACCAGACGACAGGTCACCCATAGGTCAGGTGCGAGCGAAGAGCGATACTCACTTTCTTCCTTCATCCTCTCCAGCTTGAATAGATATCTGCGAACAAGTCGTTGGAGAATGTCGGAGTAAGAGGTCTGAGGAATATCGATCTGCATCGCCAGACAGACTCTCTCGCGTCGCTTCTGCAATCAGAGGACAAACAGACAGCCGACCAATTAACACAGAACACGACAACGCACAGCATTAATTCAATCTCATCCAATCTCATCCAAACTCATCCGCTCCTAAACACCCTGCAGAGTAATCGAATTCTATGCGATCCTCTGTTGGTCGCACTTTCTGGAAAATGCTGTCAGATGAACTTATCGATTATTGGTCGATCGATCAAACAATCGATCGATCGATCGATGCCTGTTCGATAATTTGATCTAATATTTAATAATTTCTGTATTATAATTCATCATCGATCATCGTCGTCGTCGTCATGATCATCATCATCATCATCATCATCATCATCATGTCATCACATCATCATCCATCCATCATCATCATCATCCATCATCATCATCATCATCATCATCATCATCATCATCATCATCATCATCATCTTAATCATCATGATCATCAGCACCATCATCACCATCATCCGTCGTCGTCGTCGTCGTCATCGTCATCACCAGCATCAGCATCAGCATCAGCATCAGCATCAGCATCAGCATCAGCATCAGCATCAGCATCATCATCATCATCATCATCATCATCATCATCATCATCATCATCATCGTCACCACCACCATCATCATCACATGAGGTTATGCTCTTAAAGTAAAAGTCATATCAGTCCGACTGGTACCTAGATCTTATTATTATTATATTGTTGTTGTTGGTATTGCTGTTGCTGTTGCTAGTATTATTATTGTTCAATTGCTACATTATCGCCATCAGCATCATCAGCATCAATGCATCATAATCATTTAATCATAATCATCATCATCATCATCATCATCATCATCATCATCATCATCATCATCATCATCATCAGATATTGACATTGACTCAGCTAACAATAGAATAACAGAGAAAGAATCGTGTAAATCTGAGACAACAAAGTTCAACACAAAGAAGGAGGCTTATGGCCCTCACAAAGAAAAAGCTATACCAACCCGGATGAATGTCTGTCGTTTGCCCATTTCGCAGTTGAGGTAGCCCTGGTCATCGCTTCGACACAGTTCGTTGATGAAAGCCCAGGCATAGCGGAAGGACTTGGGCGTCGGGATCATGTTGAACGGCACCGGAAGAGTGCTGCCCTCGTCTATGTAGTTCATCCAGAGCTTCGTACGAGCAAACTTCCACTCGACATCACAGTCTCCCTAAATGTACAAGTGCAAACACAACCACAGACGTATGTATACTCAGTTGTTTTGTTGTTAAAAGAGAGTTGGGAGAGGAGGGATCGATAATTTTACACCTTACCGAAGTTCACGAACACAGGTCAAAATCTAATGTTATTAATATGTTGCACACGAAACAACTGACAGATAGTTTAGTTGCCTGATTCCCAACATATTTTCAGTTGCGTGGCTAGGGGTTAGAAAAAGAGCTTGAAGGGTTTGACACAACCCCGACAACTCTTTCAGCTTACTGTGCATTGTTTTGCTAACTGATGTAATATATTCGTTTGTGGAACGACATTTAACATTATAGGCTATAGCGCAGAGAGCGCCTATGAGTAAATATCTTGAAGCGTCGCTATATAAATGTTCAATTACATTACATTGCAACTAAAACAGAAGACGTAGTAATCGAGAAACAAGGTCATTCGTTGCCCACTTATTTCGGCTGCATGCATGGGTACAGTACCACCACTTCTTCATACCTTCCTCCACTGACTTTCATCCTATTAGTACGGACAAAAGCTATTACTTGAAAGGGAAAGGGAGGGGAAGAAATTGGCATCTCCACTTTCTAGAGCAGTGTTTCTTAACCAGTGGCAGGACCGAACCCCTGGGGTTCGGTGAGCCAGTAGAGGGGTTCGGCAGAGGTCCTCTGAAATGTTATATTCAGGGTCAGTGAGTGTGAGTTGAAAAATCATTTGCTAGTTTATTTTTATTTTTCGACTTTTATTTAATAAATTTTCGTTGAAATAATTATATCGGCTGGGGTAGGTACTACCACTTTTTCATATACCTTAATTCCTTCCACTGACTTTCATCCTATTAGTCAAACAAAAGCTATTACTGGAAAACTTGAGGGGTTCGAGAGTGGTCATGAAATTCTCTTGGGGTCCACTCTCTGAAAAGGTTAAGAACCACTGTTCTAAGTCAGACCTCTGAAGACAAGTTACGCAATAATTATATTCTCCCGTTAAATTTGATTTAACCTAACCCGATTTGATCTAAGTTATTCGCAGCGAATCTGACCTGCTGACATGTGATCTGGATTTGATTTAGACAGCTCTCTAATCTTCCGTGTGTAATCTATGATCTGTTTTCATGAAATCAAATCTGAAGCCGATTGTAAAGAGACGCCCATTACACCTCTGCACCTCACGAGGGCCTTGAGATAGTCAGCGTGAAGACCGCTGGATATCGTGACCTTTATAAAGGGACTGCTGTATGCCCAGTGTCCAAGAAATGGCTGCTTTTGAAAGAGGCAAATGTTTGCCAACAACTTGTAAAGGGTAATAACATAGACTACGCACATTATGCTAGAAACCGCAACCTTTAAATTATAGACTAAGCTTATTCCATAGTAGGCTTAATACCTAACACAGCTACCAGCCTACCAGTGACCAGTCTATCAGCCACACCAAAAGTGGCTTTACATTTCTTGGTTCTAGTAAAATCATGAACAGTCGCCGTGCTTTTTAAGATTCTGTACAAACTGCCTGTACGCCGTTTTCCAGTTCTATGTATACACACATCACATGTCAATCAATCAATCAATCAATCAATCAATCAATCAATCAATCAATCAATCAATCAATCAATCATTTATATAGCGCCTCTTCAAGGGTTCTACTCAGAATTTGCTCATGTGCACAAATTAGCTGATTATGACCACTTACATTTGCTAATCGATTAGTTATGAGCTAATCTTGTAGAATTAGAATTAGAATTCGCTGTTTGTCTAATCGACTTGCTAATCGATTAGTTAAATTGCTACCGTAATCGATTAGAATTAGCAACTGAAATTTGCTAATCGATTAGAATTAGAATTGGCTGCTTGTCTAATCGACTTGCTAATCGATTAGTTAAATTGTTACCGTAATCGATTAGAATTAGCAACTGAAATTTGCTAATCGATTAGAATTAGAATTACCTGTTTGTCAAATCGATTAGCTAATCGATTAGAATCTAATCGATTATTTACCGATCCCTAATTATGTCCAGCACGGACTTATATAGCGCCATAATTTTAATAATGTATCAATCGACTTAGTTTCAGCTGACCGCGGTCATCGTCCTTCTTTTGGAAGAGCTGCCCTATAGACTGACCTGAATCGCTTCGAATGAGTGACTCATCATAGCGATGAGCATGTTGGTGAGTACGATGATGATTGCAACGTGGTAGAGAGCGAAGAGAAACATTCCGACGCCCTCTACGATCGACGTGGCATGGGTCCCTCCAGGGAAACTGGTGGCGTACAGACTGTCCCTCTCCTTCGTCGGGTACTTGATCTCGACGCTGTCGACGCTTACCAGTCCAAACATCGACCAGAAGAGACTGTACAACGTCCTTGGCAGTCTGGATCACATAAGAGGATGACAACTATAGTAAGGTGTCTGATTAGGGTCATTATAATAATGATAATAATAATAATAATAGTAATAATAATAATAGTAATAGTAATAATAATAATAATAGTGGTAGTGGTAGTGGTAGTGGCAGTGGCTACTACTAGTACTAGTGGCAGTGGTAGTGGTAGTGGTACTAGTAGTAGTAGTACTAGTAGTAGTAGTAGTAGTAGTAGTAGTACTAGTAGTAGTAGTAGTAGTAGTAGTAGTAGTAGTAGTAGTAGCACCAGTAGATGATTGCTCAGGACAACTGGGTCGCAAGACCAATCAAACTCCATCAGATATTTCCTATTGTGCATATAAATGCTCATGCGATTGAGCTTTTATGTAGTCGCAGCACTCTCTAAAGCCTCTCATTTGCGCTTTGCGATCCACAGGCTTTACGATGGGCGATCGACAAGCCTAGCAAGCTATAACCTCAATTCGTTGTAAGCTCACTCTCAATTGAATGACATCAATAACGTCCTCTTCATCGACATCATCATCACCACCATCACCACCACCACCATCATCACCATCATAATCATCATTATCGTCGTGATCATCTTCGTCATCGTCGTCGTCGTCGTGGTTGTTGTCGTCGTCATCATCATCATCATCCTCTACCGGGTCCTTCTTAATCTTTTTCATAACATCGACAGCACCATATTGCAAAACTTGACGAGTCATAACCGTCTTTTAAATCGCGCAGAACCAGTTTGCTGTTGAGTCACTGCATAGTAGACGAAGAATTCTACGATGGAGACGTGGAGGCATTCCCTCATTTCCCTGGTTTTGTAAGAGGACTTTTCGGTACTTTTCCATATGAATTCTAGTACTCTCTTTGTTTTTCAGACATTTTATATAGCTTACATTTCGGTAGGCAACCTTCATCCAAACCATTCAATGGCGCGGCCATACTAGACCAACTGAGGGATCACAGCCGAATTTATACTCCTGGATCCGCTCTAGCTTTGTTTTAGGTTCGCGCACGATTTCATTGGGTTAGAAAATCGAAACCCTGTCTATATGATGAAATCTGAAGAGGGTTTCTTACCCCTGAAAGGCTTCGGAAGTGTGGACAAGTTTGTTGGCTCCTTCTCGATTCGTTATTCCGTAGGTCTGTGAGCCGTAATACCAGTAGAGGTTGTGAAGGCCAACCATAAAAGCGAATAGCACCTGAACACACGATAATATATTATTTATCTGAGATAGATAACGGATTTCTCATGTTTATACTTTATTTCATACATATTTTATTTCTCCTTCTTCTTCAAGCTTGTTTTTCTTTCGCCGTATAACTGATCTTCTGACAACAGGATTTTGTTCTTCGTGCAGTTTCTCTCGACAACCTCTCTGATTTGACGCAGCGCTCGTGAATGAGCAGATGCATTGTACTTGGCGTTAAGGAGCGCTTTAGAAATTGTCCCGTTTGCGATTGCGATTGTGATTTTGCTTTTTGCTCTTTTGCGTATACCATCGGTTTGTCTAAGTATAGGCGTATACATCGGTACAACATAGGCTCTACTTCTTTGCAAGCGTCTACACGGCGTTCTCTCTCTGTCTCTCTCTGTCTCTCTCTGTCTCTCTCTCTGTCTCTCTGTCTCTCTGTCTCTGTCTGTCTGTCTATCTCTGTCTCTGTCTGTCTCTGTCTGTCTGTCTGTCTCTTTCTCTCTGTTGCCTCTGTCTCTGTTGTCTCTGTCTGTGTCTCTCTGTGTGTCTCTCTCTCTGTGTCTCTCTCTGTCTATGTCCGTGTCTCTCTCTGTGTCTCTCTCTGTCTCTGACTGTGTCTCTCTCTCTGTCTCTGACTGTGTCTCTCTCTGTCTCTGACTGTGTCTCTCTCTGTCTATGTCTGTGTGTGTCTCTCTGTCTCTCCCTTTCACTCGCCGGCTTTCTCGCTATCAATTTTCTCGTCTGATTTTATTTTTAATCAGCTTGTCTTCTCTCTTTCTTTCGCTTGGTCTCCGTTTATTTCTGTCTTTACGTGTCTATCTGTCTCTGTCGTGTACCTTTACGTGTCTGCTTCTGTCCGCCTCAATGTCTCTACTGTTGCCTTACCTCTACTTCTGTGTCTGTGTGCCTGCCTGCCTGCCTGCCTGTCTGTGAGTTGTCTCTGTATGCCTGCGTGCGCATAGCAAAAGCAATGCATGCATTTCGGTTGGTCATGAAGTATAGATTGTGATTGTGTATTTTTCATTACTGCTCCGGGGAGTATAAGATGAAACGCGGTTCATAAGTTCACGAAGAGGGGCACTAAACCATCGGCGGCGGGCTTTCTCCAAATTGATCCGTCCCCCCTCTGCCCGGCTGCTAGGAAACCAACCAAGCCGCCCCCCCGCATCAGATATCTAGGACCTTGATGACAGGATGGGACCACTGCTGCTGCTGGTATTGCTGCAGCAGCTGCAGAAGACCTGATTGCTCAGTCTAGTCTGGAGGTCTGATGACCAGACACAGTTAATTAAGCGGTCGAGGATGTTGTAAGGTTCACGTAAAAACTCGGCTGAGATATTAATTTTCCGAGAAACGGAACAAAAGCGGACCAGCTTAATCAGGGCCGTAAATCCTGGGGAGGGAAGGGAGGGAATTCCCTCCCCACTTTTCAGCTTGGGGATGGAACGTGAAGGAATTCCCACCCCACAAAATTGTCTAAATTGTGTTATTTTTCTAAGCTGTGTCACAAATATTATGGCGCCAACCCAAATTGCTACAAACTGTTCCTTTGTGCGTATTTAAATTTAACGACGATCGAGAGTGTACTAAAAGCGACTGGGAAACCAATGCAGCTCGCCGTTAAAGTGTTAACCTAATGGGTAACTGAAATTCAGTGGGCTTCTTAAGTGAACGTGCATTTTCCCTCCCACATTTTGAAACAGATTTACGGTCCTGAGCTTAATATATATATATATATAGTTAGCTTTAGTTGTATGACTTGTATCACTTGTGTGAATATATAACCATAACCTTAACCCTAGTGTTATTGAACCAGCCAAACATGCAGTATAGCAACTTAGCAAGCATCAATCAGCTGACGTTTCGCACATCAATGTTCGAACGGTTACAATAGGCCCTAATAGGGAGACCAAAAGGGACCTTAGTCCCACTAAATAGGACCCTTAATTACCAGTTGCAGAAGTAGATGGCTACTACTTGAACAATCACAGCTGCTTGTTATCTGCAGTTATTCAACATAAACAGCAGTTACATGTATTAGTGTCCTACCTCGACCTATTCAAACTCATCCAGACAAAACGATATAGACAGAGTATAAAGCAGCAAACTTTGTAGTTTACTTATGGCAAATGAGTATTAGCATGCAGTATAAGGCTCACTAGATCAGCATGACACATTCCTAATAAACAATATCCTGTGGCATCAATCATCGGGTAGCCCAAGAAACTTCCAGACAAATTAGTAAAGCATAGTAAAGCATACATATATCTGGGCTTTTACATAGCACATTTGTACGAGCCTCCAAAGGCGCTGTGCAAAATGGCTGTCTATATAAGAGACTTATATATTCTTTATTGAAACAATCCGGTTGACAAACCGCAACCGGTTACAGTGTACAGGTATACAATTGAAACAATTAACAAGAACACAAATGACAGAAGACAAAATAATCTTAACTACTAACAGAACCGACAGCCTGCAATATACACTTAAATACTCGTCTTAACACATGACGATAATGCTACTTGTTAGTTGTCAAGCGATTTATCTGAAGAACTTTAGACGAATGGAGTGTCATCGGTTCATGGTGCAAATGTTGCTGTGCGTGTTAAAGCACTGTAGCCTCGCTATAATAGCCTGATATTCGACCGATATACGGCAAATAGTTTCTGTTTCACGATGCTGTGTCATGACGAAGATGATTAGCGTCGCCCTCCTCCTTTATCTGGACTTTGGACTGGCAGTCTGGCACCAACCGAGTGCATGGCGGAGTTGTTCGGCTGATAGATGTTACGCGAAGTCGGTGCAATGTTACAATGCTGACATATAAGTGTCATTGTGATTTGCAATGTTGTTCAATGATCAAATATATATTATATATTATATTCAGTGTATATATTCATATAAGTAAGTAAGTAAGTATATCCTTTATTATGCCAATTGCTAACCGCACTTTGGTGTACATTATGAGGTATATATATATATAATCACGAATAAATCATCCTAATAATAAATGTTAAAATTAATACATTTAATATATATATTCAGTCTATATATACATGTGTGTACGTGTGCGTAGCCTATATATATCCTATGTATATGTATATGTACATGTATATGTATATGTATATGCATATGTATATGTATATGTATATGCATATGTAGCCTATATGTATATGTATATGTATATGTATATGTATATGTATATGTATATCTGAATATGTATGGTATATGTATATGTATATATATGTATATGTATATGTATATGTATATGTATATGTATATATGGGTTGGTTGTGTTTGTAACTGACCAGAGTGAAGAGCACGAGGAACCGCGTGATGTCGCCGAGCATTCGTCCCAGCGATATTTGCAGAGGCCCTAGGACTTCGAAGGCAGGCATAAGGTAGGTCGTTCGGGCGATGCTCAGCACGTTGGCCACAGCGAACAACACGTCCGATACTATCTCCGGATCGTCCGGTCTCCACTCAAACCTCACTGAAACCACGATCACACACACACACATACACACAGATCACACACACACACACACGTACCAATAATTGTAATTGTAATTGTAATCAAACATTTATAAGCCCGCTGAACGAACAATAACCTACGCTCTCACCACATCACTAATTTCATTTCACTTTACCTTGTAACCGGTTTGCGGCTTGTCAACCTGATTTACATTAAATGAAACGAATATAATATATATATATATATATATAAATATAATATATATATACATATGTACTATCCACTGAATAATACTCCATCATGATAGACTGTAACATATATATATGTGCTAGACTGCTAGTCCTATACCTTCTTTATAACATTTCTGTAACATTACAATGTAACAATGACATTTCTCTTTGTCCATCAGTCCTTAACAAAAAGGAACCGGAAAGCCAGCTTCAGATGCCATGTAAATCTGGTTAAATACTGGATACAAATAATGTAACGAAATGTTCCTGCCAAAAAAAGAACCGGAACGCCGTCCCGGTCCCGACCGATCCCTGATGCGCGTAATACATAGTATACGACATACCTGGACGTTGTAATGGACTCGACAAAACACATTATCAATTACAGAAACATTAAGGAAAATTAAAGATTTGCATTTTGAATTGTTTCATCTATTGAAAGCAGCATTTTTGCACTCATAAAATTATAATTGAATGAAATGGAAAGCATTAATTACACTGCATGAAATATAAGAACAACCGGCGAAAAGAAAAGTCAAATTCAAATATAAGAAGACTGGGCAATCAGTCTTGGTCTGCCATGGCCTGGGATGGGCCAAGCTTGTGGACAAGATCATAAAGAAAATATATTACATGCGCGTCGACGTCGGCTGTAAAACTGCGTCTTGCAAGAAGAACCGTTTCATCTTCACGGAGAAGACGATACATCTTGCAGTGCGAGTGGGTTGGTATTGATCGGTGCCCGAGAAGAGTACGGTACTTACACGCTTTCATGAAATAGCTCGTCGCGCTGACAGTCTTATTGCACAATATCTCCCTCTGAATGTGCTCGTAAAGCGTGTAGTTGTGCGCCAGGAGGGCATCGCGTGCCCTGTCCGTTCCGTTGTAGAAGAGGTCCGCCTGCTTGATCCAGTGGTCGACCAGAAAACGAAGCATGTAAGACGAAAGGTACAACGACAAGATGATGAAGTCCATCCAATTGTAGTTGTCGAGTAGGTAGACGCGTAGACCGCAGTGATACATCTGCTTGCATTCGATCCAAAGCAAACCTGATACGAAAAAAAGTAATATCATCATCACATCATGACACAATGATTTGTTGTTGTTGCTATTGTGTTGCTGTTATACTGTGGTACTGTTCTGTCGTCGTCGTCGTTGTTGTTGTTGTTTAGCCATATATAAAGATACACCTTTTCCCATCTGACTGATAGCTGTGTACACAGCGCCCCTGAGAGACTCTTAAGACTCGCTATTATATATTGTATTTTCCTTTATTCATTCAACAGGAGCAGACAGAACGCTGCTCTCTTACATGTAGGCCTATAGGCCTAGTTAGGTTTAGTTACTGAAATTTAGATGCTTTGTTTAGTTTTAGTTTAAACTCCGCCACTGATCGTACTCTGTCAGTGCCAGTTCCAAGCCTGGATGAAGGAGGAGGGCGACGCTAATGGTCTTTGTTACCACACAGTGGTCGTTAAACAGTAACCAAGGAAAAAAGTTTTAGTTTAGTTTAGTTTTGCACGTCTGTTTTGCTCTAGCCTTTAGTAAATATCTTTATACAGCATTAACTATAAGTGTTCCGTTACAGTCAGAGGCGAAAATCTGTATATAACTTTGGGGGACAGAATTTTTCGTGGGCCAGATTTTCACATTTTTTGGAGACAGAAGGGCCCAGTCAAAACTTGGGGGACAGTCCCCCTCTGCACCCCCATGATTTACGCCACTAGTTACGTGACATTACACTACATGCACCTATTAAGTACTGTTAAGTATCAATATATACGTTGTTAAGGTCCGCACAGTGTATCGAAGGTCTTACCGAGCACCCAGAACATGAGGCAGATCTGAACGTTCGTCATGAGTATGTTGGCAGGGCGGAAGGAGTCCTTGAGAATACTCTCGACGCTCTCTCGTTCAGCCTCAACATCCGGGAACGTCTCGATGACGTCACCGTTCGAGGTGAAGTTGCTGATGTTGCGCGTTTTCTCCTCCAGCCGGAAGGTGGCAGCAGCCAGAAGAATTAGGAAACAGATGTTCGACAGAGTGTGCGTTATGAATTTAGAGGCTGGGCATCTTAGAGCAAGGCCAATCTATAAACATTATATTGTATAATCTCATTAGTTAATTAAAATTAACCTAATTTGAATCATTACTAATTATAGTGTTTAATTAGTACCTCTGGTCATTTGACTTGGAGATGTGCTATATAAATGTAAGAATTAGCGAATTAATTAGTTTCATCTATTGTCGCTTACTCTTCTAAGTTAAAAGGTATATAGCTTACATTTTATGTAAAATTCACACATACGTTAAAAGGATCTTATAACGAGTGAAAAGAAAGCTACATTCAAAACTAAAGTAATAAATTAATTATGTGATTTATCGTCACGGATATTCAAACCCTGCACTGAAACGGTGAAGAATGAGTTTGATGTTCAAGTGCAGTGAATTGATATTGTGGCAAACATTCTATGCATTTCATAAGAAGTAGTGATTATTATTATCCAACGATAATTATCCAAAGAATCTCAGAAGATGCCATGGAAATGTTAATCTATATAAGCGTACAAATGCTTTTGTTTAGGCTACAGAGGAATAATCATGCATTGTTTAATTGATGCTTATCAATATATTAATTCTAAAAAGATATACTTTGTAGTATTCAAATGACCACTGATAGGGTAGATTGACAGACGGACAGACAGTCACAGCCAGCCAGCCAGCCAGACAGACAGACAGACAGATTACCTTGGTTCCGGGCGAGATGATGTAGAGGAGGCAGAAGAAAGGTAGCATCGGAACTCCCGTGACCCACATGATGACCTTCCGCCCCAAGGTCAGCGACTGGAGGAAACCCATTTCCGGTCCATACCAAATACTCGTCAGATGTTGCTGGCAGTTTGGATGCGCCACAAACTAAACGACCAACACAGCCATCCATATCATCCACTGACAATTGAATGGATCGATGAACGGATAGATGATGGATGGATGGATGGATGGATGGATGGATGGATGGATGGATGGATGGATGGATGGATGGATGGATGGATGGATGGATGGATGGATGGATGGATGGATGGATGGATGGATGGATGGATGGATGGATGGATGGATGGATGGATGGATGGATGGATGGATGGATGGATGGATGGATGGATGGATGGATGGATGGATGGATGGATGGATGGATGGATGGATGGATGGATGGATGGATGGATGGATGGATGGATGGATGGATGGATGGACGGATGGATGGATGGATGGATGGATGGATGGATGGATGGATGGATGGTTGGTTGGATGGATGGATGGATGGATGGATGGATTGGATGGATGGATGGATGGATGGATGGGCGGAAGAGTGATGAATTCATGAATGTTTGAGCTTATATAGATTATACAGATCAATCTCACTCGTCCTGCCTATCAGTCTTCTCTATTCAGACGAAGTGTGACACTTCGTCTGAATCAGAAGTGTCACACCTCCTAAATTCTCTCCCAAACAAATGGTGTGAACTCGATCCTAGTGCCACCGCTCTTCTCAAAGTTTGTGCCTCTGTTCTCGTTCCTGTCATCACCAAGCTAATCAACCTCTCTCTGTCTATCTCTCTCTCTGTCTCTCTGTCTCTCTCTGTCTCTTCCTCCAGAATGCCTCTTGCAACAGCCATCCTAAAAAAGCTAATCTCAACCAGGAAACCTTTAAGAATATCGTCCCATCTCCAACCTTTCCTGTTTATTTAAACTAACTGAACGCACTGTCCTTGCTCGGCTCTACGACTACATTTTTTAAAGTCACTCCTTAACCCAACCAATCTGATTTAAGCACCACTGCACAGAAATTCAGCTTGTCTCTCTGTATATATATCAATAAACTATATATAATATATTCGTTTATTGATGTGAATTATGAAACAGGTAGACACACTGCTATCTGATACACATAGTAATACGAAAGTTTAGAATTAGTGTCGTGTTTTTACTTTTTAGTCATACAATCAGATCCTATCACCAAGAGAGCTTCTATATAGGACTCTAGGGATAAACTGTCTATCGTCTTTCGGAGGCAATGTGTAGTCTCGGCTGTGAGTCATCAACAAGACTTATTCTCCTGCTCTGTCTCGTCGACATCGCCGCCGCTTTTTATACCTTAGAGATCGATCTACTTTTCCTTCGGCTGCTGCCCTCTTGGTTTGTCGTCTCTGACACTGCTCTTCTCTGCTTCTAATCTTATCTGTCTTCCCGCTCCTTCTTTGTTAAAGCCCTCAGCCACTTCTCGCAACCCCACTCTCTTGTGGCGTTCCTCAAGGCTCAATCCTAGGACCTCTTCTCTTCATCCATTAGTGTGACACTACACCCCTGATCTATCTAATAAAATCTCCGTCTGTTGACCAACATCTTAACACAGACAACGCCCAACTCTTCATTTCCTCCCCTCCCCAGCTCGTTCTCCCCATCCACTTCTCAACTACTCGATGTGGTCAACCTACTCTCTAAATGGATGACCTCCAACCTCCTCTGCCTCAACCCTGCCAAAACAGAATTATTCTTGGCCTCCCAGGTCCGATCAAATTTCTTCCATACACCTGCCCACCAACTCTTCATCTCTCACTTTCACCTCCAAACTCCCCTTTGCGTAAACATGGCGTTACCTTTGATCCACATCTATCCTTCTCCAATCACATTTCCAAACTCTCGCGCACCTGCTTCGCGCATATTCGTGACCTTCGCCGCATTCGACCCATGACTAACTTTAAAACTGCATCTACTATCGCTATCTCTATTGTCCACTCCAAGCTTTATTTCTCTTATTCCCTTTCCTCAACCTCGAATCCACCTAAACTAAGCATCTACGACTCATTCAAAGTCTCTCGCCCGAGCTGTCACACGGAGCTCGTGAATAAGCTGGTGCCCTGCGCTTAACATTAGAATAGCGCTTTAGAAATTTGGACTTTACGATTACGATTACGATGAACGCCTCGATGTATGGATGGATGCATGGGTGGATAAATGGATGGATGAATGGATGGATAAATGGATGGATGGATGGATAAATGGATAAATAAATGGATGGATAAATGGATGGACGGATGGATAAATAAATAAATGGATGGATAAATGAATGATAAATAGATAAATAAATGGGGATAAATGGATAAATAAATGGTGAATGAATGGATGGATGGATGGACGGATAAATAGATAAATAAATGGATGGATAAATGGATGGACGGATGGATAAATAGATAAATAAATGGGTGGATAAATGGATGGATGGATGGATAAATAGATAAATAAATGGGTGGATAAATGGATGGATGGATGGATAAATGGATAAATAAGTTGATGGATAAATGGATGGATGGATGAATGAATAGATGTATGTATATATGGATGGATGGATGGAATGTTGGATGGATAATTGGATGGATGGATTGACGGATGGGTGCATGAATGAATTGATGGACGGTAGGAGGGCTGTTTTAGGGACGGTGGAACGAAAGAAGGGATGGATGAACAGATGCATGGATGAATGACAGGAGGATAAAACGGATGAAAGAATAGATGGAGGATGAATGAATGGAAAAGAAGATAGATGGATGTTTGAATGGAGGGAAGGAGGATGGAGACGGAGGAGGTGATGGCTGGATAGATGTGTGAGAGAGTGAGTAGACGGATATGGATGCAGTCTCATATACAAACAAGCAAACAGAGAGAGACAGAAGAACAAACAGTCCTTCAGCTCATCATCATCACGTACTGCATCAGCATCACGTTCACTTCTATGGATATACGTCCGTCCGCATGTATGCGTGTCTCTCTGTCTATCCCTCTCTCTCTCCGTGTCTGTCTGTCTGTAATTCTGTCTGTTTGTCTGTATGCCTCCACATCTACGTCGCATCCAAGCTCTCCCTGTTGCCATGGCCGAGTGTAACCCCCCCTCCTCCCTCTGCCGATGGACAGACATACTCCAGGAATCGACAATAACGACTTTAGATCCCTTGCGAACAGAAAGCGATCCGGGGTGGATACAGTTTCACCCAAAGCCCCCCCGTCAAATCACACCCTGCGTGTGAGGTCAAAACCAATGGAGCGTTTATTCAATTAAATTCTGCGATTATACTCTCAGCCAGTAAAAACGAATGTGTACGAAAGGGCCTCATCTGTGCAGAGATTTTTCTGTTTTATTTCTCTATGTAAAGTGTTTCCCTTATTTTTCTGAAGCTTATGACTTTGTAATTATTGTAGGCCTAATTGTAATTGTAAATACGATTTATATAGAATCGTTGCAAACTACTTCTAGGATGATTTACACACACACAAACACACACACACACACACAAACAAACACACACACACTGTCTACTCTCTACTCTCTACTCTCTACTCTCTACTCTCTACTCTCTACTCTCTGCTCTCTGCTTCTTTCTACAAACTCTCTACTGCTCTCTGCTCTCTACTCTCTACTCTCAGCGCAAAATTCTAATGTTCGGGATTACATAGCGAGTACTGGTTTAAATTGCTTGTTTGAAAACAGAAAGGCTTTTGACTTCCTGAATAGGTGCAGGAAGACAGTTCCAGGCACGTGGACCAGCGACCCGAAAGGTCCGCTCGCCCCTTTTAGTTCTTGTTACAAGCACTACTTAGTAGACGTGATCCATTTTTGTATGCACTGGCTAGAATGTACCTTTAGATGTTTGGAGGGAGAGAAACGGAGAGGGGAAGAGACGGATGGACGGGGAGGGAGAGAGGTACGAACGGAGGGAGGGAATGAGAGAGGGAGGGAAAGAGGTAGAGAGGAAGGGAGACAGAGAGGGAGGGAGGGATAGATAGTGTGAGTGAGTAGACGGATATGGATGCAGTTAAGCAAACAGACAAAGAGAATTAAAGACAGAAGAACAAACACTCCTTCAGCTCTGAGGAATCGATATCAAACCGTGAAATGTCGATGAGGCCAACAAACATTCAGACGTTTTATCTCAGCGCAATTGTTGCAGCGCGCGAAACCCTGAATATTGTCACCTGATAGTTACAAACTTAACTTGTGCATTTAATCTTTTAAGATTGCAAAAATGTCAAAGGTAATAGCGTTGCAATTGTTTAATTTTATAACCTCAAATAAATTTACTGACGATGGAAATCAGGAATCTATCATCAACCGCTTTTCCCAAAAGCCTTCTCTAGCTTGAACATGACAATAAGGATCATGAGTGGCCGAGTGGGTTGGTAGCCTGCTCGCACGCCGGCGCCCCGGGTTCGCTTCCCGGTCGGGTGTTTATCAGAGATTAATTTCTCTATCTTTTGCTTAGCCTCGCATTATAAACGTGGAGTACAATAGTCCTCTCCCTACAACCATCTCATCAACTGTGGCGACAGTGTTTACAGGTATGTTCTGCATTATAGCTGAGTTGGTTGCGGGGTAAAAAAATCCCTCAAAATATCCGCCCTCGCCGGGATCCTCGAATTGCCGACATCTCCGTTGACAGCCAAACTCGTTTCAAAGATACCTTAATTCTATATTTTGTTCGACTGGTTTTTCGCAACTATACAATGCGAGGCGCCGTGACCCTTGCACCCCTATGTGCAAGGCTTCATTTATACATCTCAGCGACTCTACATAGCGCAGCCTCGGTATATGAGGGCGGTTAGTTAGTCCTCTCCCTCGACGTCTCATCTTTCCACCGGCAGTGTACAGTCAGTGTACTCAATATAGCTTTGGCTAGGGATTGCGGGTGGAACAAAAATCCAGAAAATATTTCTAGCCCTCGCCGGGATTTGAACCCTCGACATCTCGGTTGACAGTCCCACTCTTTTCAACTATATCGTAATTCTACGTTTTGTTCGACTTGCTTTTCGCAAATAGATGTCTCTGCGACGCCGTGACCAAGAAACTCAGCCTGCTTAGAGGAGCGGAGAGCAGCCAAGGCGCTTAACGCTCTGCAGGGTGGAGCAGTATAGATCTCCTGTAAGTAAACAGGGGCCACACCCGCGAGGCAGCGCCAAACCAAGGCAGAGATCACTTAAATCCAACCGTGATGCATCATAGTCAGCAGCCTACCTTCTTCTCTTCGTACTCCATGGCCATCTTGAGCCTTGCGAGGGGATCTCGGCAATCGTACTTGTCCCCTCCTCCCTCGCTGAGAACGGCCTCGACCTCCTGCGTTCCTCGACAGAGGTCCATCAGTTCACAGGCGAAGTTCATGCACTGCTCCACGAGACTCATGTACTCGTTCTATGAACACACAAGAACAACATATCAACCCCAGATTTATCAGAGCCCCGTTGGCCGAGTTAAGTAACCCTGCTGAGGTCTAGCGAGACCTGAATCACCCGAGGAACGACCAGTCGAGGATTTAGAGGGGAGCGAGAGAGAACTACTATTCTTCGATTTTATCACCAGATCATGTACGGCGGTGGAATAACGTTTGTGACTGAAGATATTTTATGAAATCAACAAAAGTTAAAGCTTCATCATGTGCTGCTGCCACTGATGATGATGATGATGATGATGATGATGATGATGATTACGATGATGATTACGATGATGATTATGATGATGATAACAACAATAATCCATTCCTGAGAGATCATGCCTTTTTCATTTAAAATTATGCCGATGATTATGATGATTACAATTATGATGATGAAAGCAACAACAATTCATTCCATAGAGATCTTAACTTTTTCATACTGATGATAATGATGACGGCGATTATGACGACGATGACAAGCAATGGTGACGATAGTATTTGAGATGTTGGTGTTCGTGAAGTTACTGAAGAAAGATCCGAAGATTAGTGCTATATGAATTAGCAGACATGCGCAATGGCATCTGTATTCTGTAGAGAACAATGCTTATTATATTGAGTTCAATTCAACTACACCTTAAATTCCTTCTCGACCTGCGCCAGTTTCTTCATCTCCTGCCTCAGTTCAAAGGTCGTCATGATGGGATCCGGACTGGACAGGGCCATGTAGGCCGGACTGGCCAGCGCCCGGTAGGCGTTCAACCGGGACCTTGACCTCTTCAGGGAGTCGTAGTTCTGCTTCGTTATGCAGTCCGCACACTGACACGAAATGGGGTGTGGCTTATCGATGGTGTGATTCCGCGACAGGAACAGCTGGATCATCTCATGGTTGTTGTAATGGGCAGCGAGGATGATCGGCGTCACATCCGGGGAGAACTGGGACTTCTCGTCCGTCCGAAAGAACGGGTCCTTCATCGTGCGTCTGGCCCGCTCGGCGCCGGCGATGTAGTTGGGGTGCTCGATCATCACCCGAACGATTTTCGTCGCGCCCTTACTGATGGCGTGCAGCAGAGACTCCTCGATGCATTCGAAGTTGATCTTTTCGAGGATGAGTTCGATGGCTTCGATGTTTTCGCTGTCGACCGCCAGGTGGAGGGCGCTGCGACCCATGTAGTCGACGCAGTTAATGTTCAGAGAGGCCTCTGCTTCGTCCAGAGACTGACGGATGATGGGAACGTCGCCTTGAACGGCGGCAGTCAGATAGACATGCTCTTCGTCGGACAACTGGAACGAAACATAACAGCTCAGGTCTCAATGATCTAATCTGAAAGCTATTCTAATCTAAAACCTGTTCTAATCTAAAACCTATTCTAATCTAAAACCTGTTCTAATCTAAAACCTGTTCTAATCTAAAACTTATTCTAATCTGAAAGCTATTCTAATCTAAAACCTATTCTAATCTAAAACCTGTTCTAATCTAAAACCTATTCTAATCTAAAACCTGTTCTAATCTAAAACCTGTTCTAATCTAAAACTTATTCTAATCTGAAAGCTATTCTAATCTAAAACCTGTTCTAATCTAAAACCTATTCTAATCTGAAAGCTATTCTAATCTAAAACCTGTTCTAATCTAAAACCTATTCTAATCCAAAATCTATTCTAATCTAAAAACATATTCTAATCTAAAACCTGTTCTAATCTAAAACCTATTCTAATCTAAAACCTATTCTAATCCAAAATCTATTCTAATCTAAAAACCTATTCTAATCCAAAATCTAAATCTAAAAACCTATTCTAATCTAAAACCTGTTCTAATCTAAAACCTATTCTAATCTAGGCAATTATCTATCGTGGCATATGCAGCACCTTAATCGCAATATTATTTCATCTTTATTGCATTGATTTATATTAATTTGTATAGAGCCCCTTAAAGGTTATCTACTCTGGAGCACTCCCGACCGAACCCAACATCTTTGCTTTCATGTTTGACCACCTTCATTGGCTCCCTCTCATTGCTAGGGTTCAGGTCAAGGTACTTTCATTTATCTACCGGTCGCATACTGGCCGAGCTCCCAAGTATCTATGTGACCTTATCCGGCTGCCGGCCTCGGCTATTCTCTTCGCCCGCTACGCTCATTAAACCGGCGTGATCTTTTGTCCCGCGAGCGAGAACTGCTATGGCTAAAACGCGAATCTTTGCCTTCATTGGCCCTTCACTATGGAACCAGCTTCCTCCTTTGACTCGTTCCTGTTTATTAACTGGTGGGCCAAGTGCCTCTTTTCGTTGTCTCAAGACCTCTTTCCTTTCTCTGGGTCTTTCGCACTGGGAGCGCCTCTGATTGATGTGCACTGCGAGAGGCGCTATATAAATTGATAGATACAATACAATACAACTTGTTTTGTGCACAACTCCAATTAACATAAATGGAAAATACTCTACACACATGTGCCTACACCCACATCTGCACAACAACACACATCTACACACATACACAGGCACACGCACAAACACGCACACGCACGCACACGCACACACAAACACGTATGTGGAATCGTAGATTATGAAAGCTTGAATGTGACAGAGTAAATGGCAACATCAATAGCCCCTTGACCGCAGTTCGGATTGTATTCGGTGTGATAAATCATAGCCACGGTGTGTATGCCTATTGTAGCGTAATGCTGCTAAGATCGAAAGGCCTGGCTGAACGACAAAATGCGAGACTATAGCCACCGAACAGAACGCTTGACTGGTCGACAAACAGACCGAGGAGGGAGTGCAGCCAGACTCCGTTCCTGCCTTCGTCCGTCTGTGTGTTCGTCTCTCCTGCTGAGAGAGAGACAGAGAGAGACGGACAGGGAGGGACACATCGATGAGGTCTCGAATCGATCGGATTAAAGGCGAAATATTGAATGTATTATTGATTGATCTGATGAATGGTTGGAGGAGCTGAACAACGAAAGATCGCTGAACTGCTTCCGCTGACATCGACAGGCAATCATTCTCTAATGACCAATTGCAATGGATGTCACCGGTCGAGAAGTCAGCGCCACAGAAAACGTACTGAATGAAGGACTGATTGAAGGATTGAATGGAGGACTGATGGTAGAACTGAATGAATGACTGAGGACTGAATGAAAGACTGAATGAATGATTGAATGAAGGATGATGTAAGAGTGATGACTTGCGAATTCTCTCTAATCGATTGATTCTTAGTTAAACCGCAGGGCGCAGATTTCCTCACGAACTCAACATCTTTCTGAATCGTTGCTTCGAGTCATCGACTGCCTACAAATGACGGCACTCAAATCTCTATTATTATTATTATTATTATTATTATTATTATTATTATTATTATTATTATTATTATTATTATTATTATTATTATTATTATTATTATTATTATTATTATTAGTAGTAGTAGTAGTAGTAGTATTATTATTAGTATTATTATTAGTATTATTATTATTAGTATTATTATTACTATTTTTACTATTATTACTACTATTATTATTATTATCATCATCATCATCATCATCATCATCATCATCATCATCATTATTATCTTGCCATTGTCTTGCCATTACCGTCCCAAGTTCCCATGCTTCGGTGATCGTGCGCGCCTTCTCAGTGGCAAGACCACGGTGCTGGAACGGCCTTACACCTTCAATCCATGCAGCAACTTCAACTCCTGCCTCAAGACTTACTACTTCTCGAAGGCATATCTTTGACTGATGTCGGTGTTTAGGATTGCTAAATCTCCCTTGCAACGGCATGTGCTGACAGTGCTGTGTTACGGAGCTGTAGAAATTGTCTGTCTCATCATCATCATCATCATCATCATCATCATCATCATCATCATCATCATCATCATCATCATCATCATCATCATCATCATCATCATCATCATCATCATCATCATCATCATCATCATCATCATCATCATCAACAACAACAACAACAATATCATCATCCCATCTCTCGCATTGTTGTCCAATCTTTTTATGCCCGTATTACGTGCATACGTATTACGTACTTACTTACATACCGTAACTACACGAACAAGTTCAGCTAGAACAACTGACCAATCTTACTTGCATAAAAGTAAAACTGAACTGAAGTGGTCTTATGTAGTGGCGTTCCCCAACCCCCAACTCTTATGTCTTCCACTTTGCAGCTTAGCTATAGAAATGGTGAAATTAGTTTTCCAGATAAGGATTATGGGTCCTACGAGCCGAAAGAATATTTCTATTAGAGCAGTATTGAATATTCATAATCGATTCGCTTCGAACAGAGTAGTGCTCGTTGGAGAAGTCATTGAAAATAGCGACGACGACTACAAGCGGCCAGGATCTCACCTCTGTCACTTGCTAGATGCCGATGAAACCCATCCTCCTACATCAGCCGAATGCGAGCGAGTCTTCTCTGCCATTAACAATACGGCCACCGACAAACGCTATAGGCTTACTGCCTGACAGCAGACGAGTGACCTGCTTTCCATAAAGCGCAATGGTCCACTATACTGGAAGAATTTAAACCGGAACATTTTGTGACAGAAAGACATCTCCAGTCGGCATCTTGGAAGCCGGAGCTGCCGTGTTCATGTCCAGAACAACCAAGCATAGAACAACGACCTTCATTTTCCGTTGTCAACTTGTCATACCAAAGTAATCACTAATCACCATGGGAAAATACGTTTCATTTGGACAAGTGCTTCATTTCGTTTTTAAAGAACATTGGTTGGGTAACATATTGCTGGTGCACCATTGTTTTCAATGTTGGCTACAAGTAACTCCGCCACTGATTGTAATCTGTCAGTGCCAGTCCCAAGCCTGGATAAAGGAGGAGGGCGACGCTAATGATCTTTGTTATCGCACAGTGTCGTTAAACTGAAACTACTACTACTGCCACAAGTCACAACCCAAAGTAAAATATCTAAGACGGATTTCCTGTATTTAATTGGCGATCCCATCAAAGTACAAATATTATTCATTCATTCATTCATTCATTCATTCCGAACATTTATATATTATGATAATGTGCAGCACGGGCCCCTACTTCTTTGGCAATAGGCCTAATTCGAACACTGCAGCGCATGCTGGCAACTAACCGTATTATTATTATTATTATTATTATTATTATTATTATTATTATTATTATTATTATTATTATTATTATTATTTGTGTTTCAAGTGCAGTTCACTTATGAAAATCTGCGAAACATGGGTATATGCATAGAGCGACACCGCACGCACTACAGGCAATCTTCGACCGTTTATTATTATTATTATTATTATTATTATTATTATTATTATTATTATTATTATTATTATTATTTGTGTTTCAAGTGCAGTTCACTTATGAAAATCTGCGAAACATGGGTATATGCATAGAGCGACACCGCACGCACTACAGGCAATCTTCGACCGTTTATTATTATTATTATTATTATTATTATTATTATTATTATTATTATTATTATTATTATTATTATTATTATTATTATTATTATTTGTGTTTCAAGTGCAGTTCACTTATGAAAATCTGCGAAACATGGGTATATGCATAGAGCGACACCGCACGCACTACAGGCAATCTTCGACCGTTTATTATTATTATTATTATTATTATTATTATTATTATTATTATTATTATTATTATTATTATTATTATTATTATTATTATTATTATTATTATTAGGGGCCGTCCATAAAGTACGTCACGCTCCAGGGGAGGGGGTTTAAGAAAGTGTGACAGTTTGTGACAGGGGGAGGGGGTCAAGCCATGTGTGACGTCACACATTTATTTATTTTTATTTTATTTATAATTTATTTTTATTTTTTTAGTAGAATTTCACAGCTTTAAAAATAATTTTCAAAAATTTTTCTGAAACATTTTAATTAGTTTTATGTCAAAATAGCATGAAATGCATATCTCCTGAATGTGTTTTTCACGATTCCTCTCGCTAGGAGCGCTAGTAATAATGCTGTTGCGAAGCCTTGTTTATGTATTAGCCTTGCTTTCGGAAGTATTATTATTTCTATGTTCGAAAGTGTGACGTACTTTAGGGGGTCCGAGTTTTGTGACAGTTTGTGACAGGGGGAGGGGGGTAAAAATGGTCAAAAATAGCGTGACGTACTTTATGGACGGCCCCTTATTAATTAATTAATTGATTGATTAATTAATTAATTAATTAATTAAATTTTAACGCGCACGTTCACACTGAAAAGTGAATTTGAGGCGCGGATAGTCAGCTGCCAGGGGAAGATGTAGGCCTATAGTAGTTAGATATCCATGTGCTTGAAAACCAAGGAGAAAGAGTGAGTTTTGAGCCGTATAATAAAGTTCAGACTATATCCATCATCGAGCTCGTATACATAACTTCTTGTCAAAACTGTGGTCAAAATACTCTAGCTTTGTTCAGCTAACAACTGGTTTCTTCCAGTACTATAGTCTTCTGCTTATTCTGTTCAATCTATACACAAATGTTCCTTACTGTTCGTCTTACACCAGAAACCCTCGCAACCGTCTTTTCAAGATTTTATATACATCCAGATTCAACCCCCAAGTGGAACTGCAGAGCTCGTGTAAGTAAGCAGGCCCAGTAGGCATCGCCAAACCAGAGCCCTTCGTCTATGTCAGCGTAGCAGCTTCGTTGAGGCAAGGGTAGCCAGTGCAGGTCATTCCGCATGTAATCCGATACATGGTAACTTACCGTAGATAACGAATGTTCTACGGTCTATCTCAATCACTCGGCCGTAACAATTAGTATTAGCAGTGCAATGATTACTACTAACCCTAACATCCTCAAAGTTCGTGAAGAGTGATCCTCTGGAAGAAGAATTAGCTTTGCGAGATTCCATTCCCGAGTTAGGAACTCTGAAAACAAATTATTATATTTATTATTATTGTTTTAACCCGAGGTAGATATTATGATCCCTCAGGTGATCGAAAAATTGTCCGAAGAGAGAAAACTGGCTTGTGGAACGGCTACGTCTCATCCAACTACTATTATTGTCATAATTATCATTATTGCTTTTATTGAAAGTGAATAGTAAGCCTAAACGGTTACATGTGAGAATTGGCTTTGAAACTGCGGCGCTAAATTAGATAGATTTAGGTTACTGTTCAATATAAGCTTAATTACGCTCACAGTTTTTATTCGTGTTGAATTGCTTACTTTTCCAATCATCAAAGCTGTTATTCAAATCGACTGTTAAATAATAACAATACTATAGTAATTATACCAACAACAACAAAAACAACAACAACAATAGTAATAATAATAGCAAAATTAACAGTAGGCCAATGTGCAACAGTAAGAGTAATATTAATAGGTCTTAATAAGTTAATAGGACTATTATAATATTGTTTTTTGGTTCGTCGATTCGATGCTAATCTGATTCGATCTTCCGTGATCTGATCTCATTTCACTGAGTCTATATTTGATATCGTCTGATCTGATCTAATTCGATCTGATCCATTACGATCCGATCAGATCCTGAGGAACTCGATCCACGAAGAGATGATTATGAGGCGACAATCGATCTCCTCTGATCTTCCGCCAAAACAAGGCCATAAAAATCCATGTTTATCGACGAACTGCCCACAGACCAGCAGTGACTTCCTCCACCCAAATCACCCCAGACCTGCCTTTCAACCACCCAAGTCTGCATTTCGACAACCCCAGTCCTGTCTCCCACCCAATGGCCCCTATATCCCATGCATTCCCTTCCCTTCCTCACTCGGCGGCAGCAACTCATCAGACCTTGCGACGCGTAAAATTAATAATCTCGATGGTCGGCGCTCGCTGAAATTCGGTCTCAGTGAACGACCCCACCGGAAAATCCTAGAGGACGAGGAAAATGAGGACGAGGAGGAGGAAGAGGAGGAGAATGAAGAAGAAGAGGAGGTAAAGAGAAGGACGAGGAAGGGGACAATGAGGAATAGGAGGGAGATATTGCAAAAAAGAAGTATGCAAGACAGAGGAAGAGGAGGACGAGGAGGAACAGGGGAAAAGGAGGAGGAAGAGGAAGATGAGAAAGAGGAGGATGAGGATGAGCAGTACGACATGGCAAAAAAGAGGAGAAAGTTGAGGAAGAGAATGAGGAAGAGAGGAAGAGGAATTGTAGGAGGAGGAGGAAGAAGAGGAGGAGGAAGAAGAAGAGGAGGTGAAGAGAAGGACGTGGAAGGGGACGATGAGGAAGAGGAGGAAGATATTGAAAAAAGTATGCAAGACAGAGGAAGAGGAGGATGAGGAGGAGCAGGAAAGAGGAGGAGGAAGATGAGGAAGCGGAAGATGAAAACGAGGAGGATGAGGATGAGCAGTAAGACATGGCAAAAAATAGAAGAAGAGAAAGTTGAGGAAGAGAATGAGGAAGAGGAGGATAAGGAAGAGGAGGATGAGAAAGAGAAGGATGAAAAATAGGAGGAAGTAAGGCAAAAAAGAGTAGAGGAAAGGATGACTTGCAAAAAAAAGAAGACGAGCAAAAACACAGATGGCGATTACAGGAGGAGAATGCGATGAAGAGATGATACGAAGGAAAATATGCAGAACCTTGGGAGAAAGCATATCAGACAGACACAGACCGAAGATGCAGAGGAAGAAAAGTTGAAAAAAACAGGAGAAGGACTCTGTGACTCTGTGAGGACGAGAGTAAAAGGAGAAGAATAAGAGGAGGAGGAGGAGAGGAAGAGGAGGAACACCAAGAGTTAGAACAAGAGGTAAAAATAGAAAAACTTAGGAACCTAAAATTACGAAGAACATGAACAAACTGAACACAGATTTTAAAAAAAACAAGAACAAGGTGAGCAAGAACAATAGTCTTCGATGTACGCAGCGATACATATAGGGAACAGCTCCTCCCAAATGTTCAACAGCCTAAAGCTGCTTTGACGATGATGATGAGTGACGTCATTCTAAGATCGCTTCCTATCTCTAGTCACTCCTTCAACGTCACTGAACCCTATTCCGATCTTAATCCTCAAAGACGTTGTCGATGAGCTGTTTCCGTTCCGGACTCTGCTATGCAACGCTTCGCTGCCGAAGCACAGATCCCTATCTGCCATTTGGGTCAAAAAGCGTTCTATCAAACGGTCATTAATCAAAAAGCATCAGATATAACCCGGTTGGCATCAACAACTACTGGACAACCTCTGACTTTTCGTTCGTCTCAAAGATTGTCGAGCGAAAAGGGGCTCAGCAGATGTGACACTTCTGAAGTCAACGAACCTATTGGCAATACAATGGAAAATGCGCAGACTGTGGGAGATATTATACAAGCTACAATTCTACTTTAGAAAAATACACTGTTATGCAGTATAAGGCGCCAGGATTTTTATTTGGGACAACCCACAACCGGTGTGACAGAAGCGACACAGAATGTGCCTTGGGCAAGCCTGCTAGGCGACCTGGATTTACAAAAGCGAATCAATTACTCTGTAAAATTAAGTTTTGCCTTTTTAAAAAAATCTATGCAAATCATCTGGGTGGCTGAAATCCAGTGGCGGTTCACTTGCCGCGTCCTTCTTGGTGGTATGAAGGCGCCCCTCAAGACCCTAGCTCTTCCTGCTCTATGTTCCCCAGATATACAATAGAACGAAGTTCACTGTCAGATTGAAAATTAGAAATGAACAATTGAAATGACACGTTATTAAACGTTTTTCCTGCGAATTACCTGACTATCCCGTATCTTGCCCGTTAATTTCACCTCTCCTCCGCTTGCACTCTCCTTTGCTACTGTCCACTCATGACCGAAAACCGAAAAAGCCATCCTATCCTGATTCTACTCCTGTGCCACCACACGATCACCATCCTCACCGATTACCACCGTAGCACCATTCTGTCTCCTCGGTTTGACCTTCCTGGATTCTGACCTGGCACCTGAACGGACAAAGCAGCCTGATAATTGCGGACTTGATTTATATAGCGCCGGTGCTTAAGCTGCTCTCTCTGACGCGGCATTTGGCTGGCGCTGAGAAATTTCTAAGATCTATATTTACTGTAAATGTCTAGGCAGAGGATTTCTAAATTCTGCCATTGTCGTTCCTTCTACATCATATATGAGCATCTCAGTCGATGTGTCGTCAGTTGCTTCAATTGTGTTGCTTCCGTTTTAATTAATGGCTGGTAGCATCTCATCTTTCAGCTCGCCCGCTCTACGCTCGGACCTTTCACGTCAGTGGATTGGGCTCCGAGTGTCTGCGGAGGCTCGCATGAAGCGACACAGGGCCGATGAGAGGGGGGGCGTCAGAGGTTGCTGCCCCGGGGCCCGGTTCTATGGCGACACTTCTCTGTTCGCTTATTGATTAACATTTCGTCCTTGAAGACTTCAACATCAGTTAGCTTGGCGTCGGCTATGCGTTTGTGAGGTACTTAAAAGGCGCTATAGAAGTGTCCTAATATGTGCATACATTAATACATCGAGAGCAAGAAGAACTATTAAAAGAACAAGAAGAAGAAGAACAGAAAACAGGAGGAAGAGAAAGACGACAGCAATACGAAGAACAATAGGAATAAGACGAAGGTGAATCTGCAATGGATGGTAGCTATAGGTGGCTAAAGGTTGGTTGAGGCGGAGGACACATACAGATAAACAGTCAGAGACGCACAGAGAAAGACATACAGACAGACAGAGACAGAGAGAGAGATAGAGAAAGAGACAGAGAGACAGACAGAGAGCAAGACAGAGATAGACAGACAGATAGACAGACAGATAGACAGAGAGACAGAGAGCAAGACAGAGAGAGAGACACACACACACACAGACAGACAGACACCGACAGACAAACAGACAGACGTAAAACAGAAAATGCGATCGATATAATCGGGTGGCGGTAGATGATGATAATTGGGCGCCATTGCTGCAGAAGAGAGAGAGGGGGGAATGGCGACGACGGACGTCAGAACACGAGCGGAACGGAACTGGATCCATTCGCACGTTCCTATTATTACAGTGGCAGACACTTTGCACACACACAGTCCTCCTGCTCTATGTAATTTACTGCCTGCTCGTAAATATACAGAACATACACAGAGACAGACACAGACACACACACACACACACACACACACACAAACACACACACAGAACACACACACACATATACGAACATACAAAATACATGCATATGTAGCATAACTATGTATATGCATTATATATATTTATATGTATACATGTACATGTACCGTTGCAACACACACACGCAAACATACATATACATACATACATGTACATCCTTATGCCTATGAACATAAATACATGTATCTGACCACTTATATAGCGCGTTTCAAAACCTCACAAAGGTATGGAAATGTATTATGTATGATGTATGTACACGAGTACACTGCAGTATAGACGCATGCATTATTCGTGCATTGATAAATGTGTGTTTACAATATGCACATAGCATCTGTAGGCTACGTGAAGATCTTCAGATCGAAGACACAGTCAAAGAGAGGGGCAGACACGGCCTAAGTAGATACACGTAGACGAACAGACACCCAGACAGAGAAAGACAGATGATAGGACACTGACCTACAGACAGATTAATCACAGACCTGAGGACAGCTGAGACTCGAGAGAAAAGCGAAATGTAGGCTAAGTCAGAGAAATGTACACGCACGCAAGGAGACATAGATACGACGACACACACGGATACACACACACAGATACACAGCCTACACATGCGGACACTATTGACTCAGAGTGACAATCACACGGACACAAACACACGCACACAGACACACACACGCATACATGGCGACTCTCAGGGTGACATGGTTATATATATATATATATTCATTCATTACTTGAATTTGTATAGCGCCCCTTCAAGGTACACGCAACTACGACACACACGGATACACACACACAGAGCCTACACATGCACACTATTGACTGTGTGTATATATAGATCTATATATATATATATATATATATATATATATATATATATATATATATATATATATATATATATATATATATATAATCCTGACAATCTACGTGGCGACGACACACACACACACACACACACACGGTGACACAAACACACACACGACGAACAGTGACAAACACAGTTGGTGACACAGTTACAAATACACGCAGAGCGACATAATATACTGGCATACAGCGGAAAGCCATGCATATGGGTTATTACGAAGAGCATAAACACATACTAAAAACGTCCAGACCGAATGAATTGAAGAGACCGAGGAGACGATGGGATAATCAGCCGATGGAGATGGACTGATGGACGATTTGTTCTTGGCAGTGGAGTGGCAAACAGTTTGCCAGTAATTAGAACGACAATCGCTCGTAGCACGGATTACATGAGGACACAAGCAATTGAGAACGTGCGTAGATTACGTTTCAAGCGATTTCGTCCGAATTGGGCCGGGTTTCTGACCGATCCCGAGTCTAGAGTACTGCGGCCGCCTGGTAGGCTAGGCGTTATGGCAGCGCTATATGATAACGCAGTTCTAGCGGATTTTGGCTGCGAATTAGCGGCATCGTAAAACGACCGTTAACGACAACGCAGCAATGGCGGTCATGATAAGCAAATTAGACGATGACGTCCATGCGCTGAAGATATAATCGTTCGTTTTCAGCGAAATGGTTTCGTTCGTGTCCGGACGATTTGGTCAACAAGTTATCCATCCGTCTCAGCATTTCTAAGGATGTACCAAACAGCTTTCCAGTGCGCATTAATTAATTTCGGAAGGAAAAGGGATGATGACTCATACATCTCTCTTACGAAAGAGATGATGAATTAGGCCTAGACACAAGGTCCGAGACAGTTCAAGACAGTTCAAAACGAGGGAAATGCACATTGGACCCAAATCCTGAAACAATTTTTATCTCAACTTTTGAAGTCTAATACCAGCGACAAGTCACTGAAATCAGCCGATCACCTGAATTGTATCAACTATAAAAAAATAAATATTTCAGCCGTTCTGAAATCTTCTAAATGATTCTAAAATTTAAGCCAACAACATTCCATATAATTATTAGCGACATAGGCCCTTATCACATCACTCACCTTGAGAAACTAGATGTTGTTTCAAGCGTTACGCTTATGTTGGCTTTGCACAAACGGCATGCCATTTATTTTGTTTTTCATTGATTTCCAATTCATGCGTGAATGCAAATTTCACTATTTTAGGTTCTTTATGAGACAGTTTAAGATATTTGGACTGAAAATGCAAACTTAAAAGTTAAAACTGCTTTTCTCAATATCTCTTAATACCAGAAACTCCGCTTTTTTAAACTTCCGGTCTGTTTGACACTTCCGATTAACTAGTTATCCGTTCGGCCCAGGACAATTTTATAGCGCGAAACTGTACGAAGTTCAGAACAAAAGACAGTTTGTACGAAAACTATGGAGACCGCTTCTACAAAAGAACAAGACTTTCGCTTCGAGACAGTTTCCAAAAAGTCAAGAAATTACCTCGACCCCGAGACAGTGGGGCTCGAGATTTGAGACATCAAAAAACCTAGGTCTCGAGACGTCTCGAGACCGAGACAGTGTCTCGAGACAATCCAAGTCTGAAAAAATCGCTGTAATACTACTGTTGCTAGCCAACTACTACTTCTATTAGGCTACTACTAATAATAATAATAATAATAATCCTGAACAGATGATAACTGATGACTCTCGTACAACGTTCATAATAATAATACAGTAATAATAATGTTAATACGAATCAATAATAATAATAATAATAATAATAATAGTTCACTATTATTATAGCCTTCCATTTTACTATCGAGCCATGTGTATTGTGTAAGAGAGATAATAATCTTCTCAGGTGATCGGTCTCGGGCCCCATTGTCTCGGTCTCGGACCCCATTGTCTCGGAGTCTCGGACCCCACTGTCTGGGTCTCGGTCTCGGTCTCGAGTTTTATGTCTCGTATACAAGTCTAGATTTTATATAGCGCCCCTTCAAGGTTGCCTATTCGGAAGCGATCCCTGTCCAACCCCCGGTCGAACAGAGCAGTAAAACACCGATTACTGTCTGCGTTAAGACCAGATGGAAATGAAAGGAATGGCCACCCGAACTCGGCTGCAGAGGCTAAGAATGTAATAATAGCTAACGTTTCATACTCACGGCTGCCTTTCGGCGTTTAGCTTGAGCTACTAGGCCTATTCTTCGTCTGACCCATGGCAAATAGGCTACGTCTGCATCAAATTACTCTCTTGAAATGCAGTTTTCTTAATTTATTCAAGGCCAAGGAAATGAAAACAAGGGTCTTCTTGTAAAATATTTCTTATTTCTGTAGAAAATAACATTATTCTGTTACTCAGCTTCGAAAGTCAAATTTCAGTCACAAGGAACATAAGGAACTAGGTTAATTTGATTAAGCCAGCCGTGACGACATATTTACATGAAATTAGACAAATGAAAAGGCATTAGGTCACTCTACTCTCTATAGGCCTACTGCTTTCGACCATCTGATAAAATCTAAAATAGCGGCAGCTTTTTTGCATTCTCTTCTTTCCGAATATTATTTAATTAAAGAAATGAAAACTATGAGAAGAAATTGAATGTAGGCCTATAGGTGTTCTTAAATATTTGAATCTATAAATTATAGACTAACTATCGGCCAATTTTTTTATCAACGACACTGTGATTGTTCGTACGATATCATTTGGGATTTCTTAGTCCAAGTAAAAATTCATTTGTGACAAACCGCACATAATATTCTTAGCATTACATATTGGCAAGCAGGACTGCCAGGACATAATAATCCTCAGCGTGATAGGCTATAATACTTGTACCAAAGCCGATCGACTCGGAGAACAATGGAGTGAGTGTGTTAAGAGTTAGCGGGTCGCTCTCGAACTGCACTGGAGCACCGCGTTACTAGAGCTGGAATTAGATCCACTCTGGCAGCCATCAAATCCTCCGTATAGCCAGTTGCCCAACCACTCGGCAGGCAACGGCACTTAGGAAGGGGGGGAAGCATTTACAGAGGCACACAGATAGACAGTCAAGCAGTGTGAGTGGAACGGACAGACGTAGGAATGAAATGGGAGCTTTGGGAATTTGAACAGAAGAAAACGGTGTATATTATCTGAATGACGTACAGCGTGTGTTTAAACAATGTTGTCTAATCATGAATAAAACATAAAAGGGCTTTGCAATGGTGAAACAAGCTATGTACTATTATACATAAATGCATTATACACACATACATACACACATACACACACATACATACATATATACATACATACACATACATACATACATACATATACACATGCATGCACACACAAGCATGCACACATACATACATACACATACATATACACATACCATAAATAACCATAAATTTTATATATACAAACATAGGCACATGCGTACACACATACATACATACATACATACATACATATAGCACATAAATGCATATTTAACATAGGCCGATATGCATGCATATATGTCCAAATGCATGCACGTTATGTATAGCCTACATATACATTTGACTAATGACATTACAGGCATATGTACATGGTACATGCGTCTACATACACATGTGACTAAAATCCTGGTAACATGTATTGATATGCTGTGTGTGTGTGTGTGTGTGTGTGTGTATGCGTGAATGCGTGATGTGCGTGTGCGTGCGTAACTATAGTAGCGTCCGTGAGATGTCGGTATCTGTTTGACATAGCGCCGTCCAAGGATTGGCTGCATATAAATCATTGAGTTATTCAACGGCTAGAACGGACCTTTTGCGTCACGAAGGTTTTATGTTGCGCTTTTACAAAAGCAACCTGAATCAAATCAGCCTCTCTCTTTGAAAGACGCAGATGTTGAGGTCATACAACGGGTCGCATATGTACATCCGGCAAATGACCAAATGAAAGAATACAAAAGTATATAATGAGCTAATTTATTATTGCAAGAGGAGACGAAAATAATAAATAAATAAATATAATAGAAGAGACAGACAATAAAAGAAAAACAATTATAAGCCGAATAAATACCGTATAATTATATAACATTACTTTTCGAAAAAAAAATTGCCGTTGCCGGGTCAGCCTTAGTGACAATGAAACTGGATATATTTTCCAATTTCCATGAGACTGTTTCAATCTGCTGACGCCGTTTACGTTTCGCAAATCCGCTTAAATGTTTTGATGTAATAGGCCTACTCGTATTGCGTCTTGCAGACATAGTGTTTCATAGACTACAGTATTAGGCCTACAGTACAGTTCATACTTCAACATTCAACAGTCTCCTAATTTCAATCTGCCCGCCTTATTGTTGGTCTATCGAAGTATGCTCACATATCTGCCATCATTCGGGAAACTCTCCGATGGCTTCCTGTGCCCCAGCGCATTCAGTTCAAAATTCTCACACTTATGCGCAACTCTCTGCTCGGGGTAGTTCCTTCATACCTTCAGACCTTTTGTACATCGGTCTCTACACTCCCTGGTCGCTCTGCTCTGCGCTCGGCCACAAGCGGCGCTATATAGTGTACTAATTACATTACAATTACATTGTCCATCGCATGCGTGGTACAATTGCTCAATCCAGAAGCTTTGCTTATGGTCTATGGCCTGTGTGTGTGTGTGTGAACCATCTTTCCGCATGAATTGCGTCTTGAGCTCCTCAGCGTTTCTCTATCTGTTTCGGAAAAGCCTGAAGACTATCTTATTTGTTTGAGACAGCACTGACCATGGTCGGGCTCGCCTCTGTATCTCTGAGTGGCGCTATACAAATGTTCAATTGCAATTACAATTGAATTATTTTTGACGCATAACGGCATAAGATATTCATTTCGCTGATTCATATGATAGCTACGCCGCTGTTGCTACAACGTCCTGAATAGAGCTGTCTGAAGTGAAATGATCATTTAATTAATGACTTTTGTTCAGTTATAATACGTAAGTCATACTCGAAGCCTTATATAGTGCAACATCATCGCTTCTGATAATAATCGCCATGATGCGTATTCGCTCTACCAGGACTACGGTATTCTTGATGTTGGCCTGAATATGGCTTGGTTTTGGTACGCCATTGGTTGAGGTCTTGTGAAGTAGACACTGGAGAGATAGAAGTTACTGATTACAACTGCAATTAAAACAGGTGGCAACATAATTTCACCCACAGACCAAATGGTTTAAGAAAATTTATGGAACAGTGAAACAACATATTTAGTTCTTTATATAGTTCTTTATTTCCTGAGAACCATGATTGAGGGAAGAATAGAGGGAAGAAGACAAAAGGAAGACCGAAAATTAATGACGCTACTAGACTGGATGATGAAGGAGGGGCACAGCAAGTTGAAGGAGAGAGCTCGGCAACGTGACGAATGGCGAAACTTGTACGTTCGAACCTGCTTTGGAAGGCAGAGAACCAAGAGAAGAAGAAGCAGTTCTTGCTGTATAGATAGTTTGGAATTTTTGTGGGACACGACAATTGACACACTCGCAACACTGCCTCACTTCTCTTTGACATTCTGCATTCTTCTTCTCCTTCTCAAAAGATGCCCAGATCTTATAGGCTGTGAAAATTGTGACAACGGTTAGGCCTACACCAGATAAGAGATGTGCAGTGCAAAAAGATATCAGATCTTGAAGTCAGATTTATTTGAAGATTTATTTTAAAGTAAACCAACAAATCTTTAACCTTTTAATCAAAGACCATACAGTGTACATGCATTTAAAAGACCTTATCAATAAAGTTCTGCAACATTCAAGAATGATGCTTAAATTGATCAATCAACAATTTCGCTTCGAAATCTAAAAATAAATCCCTAAATTCACAATAAAACCGGAAAACCCTGGTTCGATGTTATTCCTGCGTATGGTTGTCTGCTTGTGCGTGTGCGTGTGCCTGTGCTTATGTGCGAGAGTGCAAACGCATTCAGGAGTACAAATTAATGCAGTCAGAGGTCGTCCATTAATTATGTCAACAATTTTTAGTCAGTTTTTGACCTTGTGGGTCCCTCTCCCTTGTAAGCAACTGTCAAACATTCGAAGACCCCTTAATAAAATTATGTCAATCATCCCAGCACCCACCCTTAAAAACATAATGGCTCAGTACATGTGAGTTCACTTGCTGTGCAGAAACAGTTTAGATGATAAACCCCTTTTTCTCGCTGAGTATGATTTTTACTCTGGATTTAATACGAGATAACAAGTTGGCTGCATGGTGAAGAAGACAAGAGGAAGACCGAGAATTATGCTACTAGACTGGAGGATGAAGGAGGTATACAGCAAGTTGAATGAGAGAGCTGTGCAACGTGACGAATGGCGAAAATTGGACGTGTAAACCTGCCTAGGAAGGCAGAGAACCAAGAGAAGAAGAAGAAGAAGAAGCAGTTCTTGCTGTATAGATAGTTTGGAATTTTTTGTGGGACAGGACAATTGACAGACTCGCAATCCTGCCTCTCTTCTCTCTGACATTCTGCATTCTCGTTCTCAAAAGATGACCAGATCTTCCTGGCCTTGGACCTATAGGCTGTTAAAATTGTGACAACGGTTAGGCCTACACCAGATAAGAGATGTGCAGTGCAAAAAGATATCAGATCTTGAAGTCAGATTTATTTGAAGATTTATTTTAAAGTAAACCAACAAATCTTTAACCTTTTAATCAAAGACCATACAGTGTACATGCATTTAAAAGACCTTATCAATAAAGTTCTGCAACATTCAAGAATGATGCTTAAATTGATCAATCAACAATTTCGCTTCGAAATCTAAAAATAAATCCCTAAATTCACAATAAAACCGGAAAACCCTGGTTCGATGTTATTCCTGCGTATGGTTGTCTGCTTGTGCGTGTGCGTGTGCCTGTGCTTATGTGCGAGAGTGCAAACGCATTCAGGAGTACAAATTAATGCAGTCAGAGGTCGTCCATTAATTATGTCAACAATTTTTAGTCAGTTTTTGACCTCCTCCCTCTCCCTTGTAAGCAACTGTCAAACATTCGAAGACCCCTTAATAAAATTGTGTCAATCATCCCAGCACCCACCCTTAAAAACATAATGGCTCAGTACATGTGAGTTCACTTGCTGTGCAGAAACAGTTTTGATGATAAACCCCTTTTTCTCGCTGAGTATGATTTTTACTCTGGATTTAATACGAGATAACAAGTTGGCTGGTGAAATCCGCCATTAATATGCTATGCCATAATTGGCAGACGAGGTTTAGGTCCCATGGAGCATTGCGCCACGAAATCCGCTATTAATATCGGATTCGGATGCGAACTCGAACAGAATTCTCCTCTCTGTATTATTATTTAATGTTTAAGCTACCATTTTTAAGGGTTTGAGTTGATTCATTGTAAAACATTCCTGACGTCAATTTGTATTGAACACCCCTCCCCTTGTCAACAATTGTAAAAAATCAGACCCCTCCCTTCCCCATTTTGTTGACATAATTAATGGACAGGGTGGCGTGCTTCAAAGCGGATTTCGAACGAACTGAGGTCGTTAATTTTGCGCCCTATGAGTGGCCAGTCCCCAGAAAGCATTTAATCCGTGCATACCCTGAAAATACCTCGAAGTCACATGTGTCTGCCCATCTACCATTACCTTACCCTACGTCCGTTCTGATCGCTAAACAATCGACCCAGTTAGAACATAGACAATAGGCCTACATGATCTGAAACAAGACAAAGGCCGGTATTTCATTCGGCATCATCGTTCCTACCTTGCGCTGTCTTCCCCGCCGCGTCTTCTCCTTCTTCCTTCCGTTTCTCCTCCAGCCTCCTCCTATGCTCCAGCTGCCTCCGCCGTAGCAGCTGCTGCTGCACTCGCCATCGCTCTTTCCATCAACGCTCACCAGCATCACCGCCACTACCAGCACCACCGGCATCAGCAGCAGGAGCAGCAGGAGCATGCAGCAGCTCTCAACGGCGGACCCTAACGACGTCGTCATTCTTACGGGTGGCCACAACCACCGACGCTGAGTCGAATGCAATGACGACAGGAACGATTAAATCGCACCGGATCTCGTACGATTGACAATCGCATTAAGACAACGACAGTATGTAATTCCCACCTAACAGAACTGTCGTGTCTTTTACCTAAAGCCCAAAATTCCAAACCTAGTAATGTCGATGGAGAATAATCAGATTTTAACCTCAAGAATAATCAGATTTTAACCCTAAGAATAATCAGATTAATCAGATTTTAACCCCAAGAATAATCAGATTTTAACCCTAAGAATAATCAGAATAATCAGATTTTAACCCCAAGAATAATCAGATTTTAACCCTTTTTATCCCTAAGAATAATAATTTTAACCCTAAGAATAATCAGATTTATCAGAGATTTTTTTTAACCCTAAGAATAATCAGATTTTAACCCTCAGAATAATCAGATTAATCAGATTTTAACCTCAAGAATAAATGAATAATCAGATTTTAACCCTAAGAATAATCAGATTTTAACCCTAAGAATAATAATCAGGAATAATTTTAACCCTAAGAAATAATCAGATTTTTACCCTAAGAATAATCAGATTTTTACCCTCAGAATAATCAGATTAAGATTTTAACCCCAGATTTTAACCCTAAGAATAATCAATTTATCAGAAACCCCAAGAATAATCAGATTTTAACCTAAGAATAATCAGATTTTAACCCTAAGAATAATCAGATTTATCAGATTTTAACCCCAAGAATAATCAGATTTTAACCCTAAGAATAATCAGATTTATCAGATTTTAACCCAAGAATAATCAGATTTTAACAACAAGAATAATCAGATTATAACCAGAACATTAGGCCGAACCACATCCATAATACCTTGTCCTACAGGCTACAGCAGTGTTTCTCAAACTTTCTGATCCTGTGGACCAGATATTATTGATTTACCAGCATTAGGCTACCTCGGACCGTTGCCTTTTAACATCAGCTTAGCCTACATTATTTGATATTTCTAAAAACGCACCTAAGATGGTAGTTGTTTAGATTTTTCGGGTGCTATCTATCAGCACATTGTCAGTCTGAAATAATAATACCGCTAAAATGTCATAGTAATATCAATGAGAAAGTTGTCAGTAATTACATATAGCCTATAACATGTCATATAAAAATTTATATTTCATAATAATTTATTGTCACTGTTTACTACAGCTTTAGGCTACTTCTATTACTACTGCATGCTTCAAACTGTTTATTACGTATGAACACTGTGTCGTGTTCTAACTTTTTAATGTTTTACACCGTGTGCAATGTAATATTTTATTTACGTGCCATAAAAATTATGATTCCGGTTTTCATTCCGCGACCCGATATTCAATCACTTGCAGACTGGCACCGGACCGCGGACCACAATTTGAGTAGCACTATCCCACAATAATTAGACCTAATGCTCTGCCGTTAGCTATTCTATTACATAAAATTAACAACATAAATCGAGTCACCATCCGCATCCAGTGCGATCGTACGTTTGTTCTGTAGCTAGAGGCAGTGTAGGCTGTAGTCCTAGAACCATATAAGTAGCCATACTACTACTATTGCTACTGATATCGTCAGCCGTCTGCTGTCGACGAAGACGTCGCCTGGTGGCGCTATGGGTTACGAAGGTCACTTTGGTCAACGCAGAGCCATGCACGGACAGTCTGATGAGCAATGGACACGTATGATGGCCATATCTAATAGAGGTGATGAGACACGCTATGTCTCTGTCTGTATGTCTGTGTCTGTCTCTGTATCTCTCTGTCTCTGTCTCTGTCTCTGTCTCTCTCTGTCTCTGTCTCTGTCTATCTGTCTCTGTCTGTCTGTCTCTTTCTCTCTGTTTTTCCATTATCTATCATTTTCGCCTGTTTGCCTGTCCTCTATATGCCTTATAGTATCTAATATCGCTGAGACTCGCTGCCGTACTCTGGCTATCTGTATAGCCTTGTCAATCTCTGTCTGTCTATATATCTGTGCATCCATGCATGCATGCGTCCATCCATCTATTCGCATCTTTGTCATCAGACACACAGACAGACAGACAGACAGACAGATACAATAGTCACGTACAGATATGCTAGCAGCTGTAATAGTAGCTCTATTCTGTTTCATTTGTAATATAATTACAGATTGATTCTCCATTTGCTGTTGCGAGTGGTATTGTGTGTGTGGTCCGAATCACGCGCAATTGCAACTGCAGTGGAAACATTGGAAGAATGCGGCGCACAAAGTATCTCTGTTCTCTTCGTTCCTTACTTACTTACTTATTTAACGTAAATAATTCGCATTTCCTGGTTTATCAAGAAGTTAGCTTATCTCAGATGAAAGAACGGACTGGCATCTTCAAATCAACGCCACTGAACAATGCGCTTCTGAGTAGCTACATTGAAGGGGCGCTAACTAAATGTTTGAATGAATGAATGAATGAAATTGTCATTTGGATACCGATTTATATAGAGCCACTTCAATAGATATAAACCGGAGACGCTCCGTACCTTACAACACAAAACCACGATCGAATAGAATGGGTTCCAGGCGTTATAACGGGCAGAGGTGGGCAACATCCTGCGGGTCGGGTAAGGCCTCTGGTGACTTTTGAACCGGCCCTTGACATGTCTTTTATATTAGCATTGTACCTGGCACTTGGGAACCTGTTATCCGTTTTATGTATTTTTAAAACTGAATAATCTTTATAGTTATTTGGTTTATTTTTATTGTAGTGTAGGGCTGTTAAAAATAGTTGTCCATGCATGGCTTATGGAGATGTGGCGACAAAAGATCAAGAAGCTCAAGTTGCATGTTGCAAGGCAGCTTATTGAAGAAAGATGGGCCGACAACAGCAAAACTTCTATGCTGGGCACCAAAAGTTCGGGTTAGCGGGACAGCCATGGCAGGTCACCTTACCCAGTGTAAACGGTGAAGAAATTGACGTCCTTGATTGGATGGAAGAGACCGTAACGCATAGCTCCGTAAGATAACGCGGATCACAAGCATTACGATCCTTAACTCAGTGCGTTTTACAGGTAACCAACGCAGTGCAGTTACAATTACAATTACAATTACAATTACAATTACAATTGCAATTACAATTATCCTTCAATTACAGATGGTAGAAATTACAAACATAGCAAATGATAGTAACACATGGTATAGCAGATGATTATAGACAAAAGTTGCCTTATGTATTAAAGCCGACACCTGCTTGTTTTCGGCGGTCCTGGCAAACCCGGGCCATGTTCTCCATAGGTTTCTTCCTCCAAAAAAGCTGTTGGCCTATTCCCTTCGACCCCGGTCACATGACCGTGTTTTACCTTTAGCTAATCATAATATGAAAAAACTTTTATAGTTAGAATGCTTTATTCATTCATTCATTCATTCATTCAGGAGATTTATATAGCACCTCTTAAAGGTAACTACTCAGAGGTGCTCCCGACTCCAGCACGGCCAAAAAGAACAGTTTTCAGGTTAACATAGAATAAGTCAGAGAGCGTTCTGGGAAGCAGACGCAATTCCAAGGGCAGTCCATTCCAGACGGTTGGGCCCACCACTGAGAAAGCACGATTTTGCATAGCAGCTGTGCGGGCAAACGGGACTGTGAGCACCCCCCTCTCAGAGGAGCGAAGGGAGCGACTACCCTGGGCGCCCGATACGGGACGACAGAGGTCCCGCAGATAGGATGGGGCAAGGCCCAACTGACATCGCCACACCAGGGAGGCGATCCTATACGCAATGCGCTGGCGGATAGGGAGCCAGTGTAAGGTTTCCAGCATGTAGTTGGATACATGGCCGAATTTTGGTATTCGGTCAATAAGGCGCGCCGCAGAGCGGAGCACCCGGTCGAGGCACGCCAACCGACCAGACGGTAGGCCGGAGTAAAGAGAAGAGCAGATGTCAAGTCGAGCACAGACAAAGGAATGCAGTAAAGTGGTTGCAGCACTGGGAGTCAGCGACCGTGCGACGGTGCGAAGCTGACGCAACTGGTAAAAGCAATTGCGGCTAAGACTATGGAGATGAGGAGCAAGAGTAAGTTCTTGGTCCAGTATGAGGCCAAGGTCGCGAACAGTAGCAGAGAAAGTGTAACTGGGGAATTCATATTAACTATTGATTGTTTATTGTTTATTATATATGATGTATGTACACCAGAATGCGGATTGCAACTGGTTCAATAAAGAATATACTTACTTACTTACTTACTTACTTTATGTACCAGGACATTAACCGATTGCGCGTCAAAAGAGAGTTGGAAGTAAGAACAATTTTCGAAAGGCCAGACTGCTGACATAGACATGACAGTCAGTCTGTGATGGATAACGATGTGTATTGAGTCTAGGTTGTCTGATAGTTGAGTGAACAACTTGTGTATTGATTTATTGGTGAAAAATTTAGCCAAATAGGCCACGCTGGCTAGCCGCCTCAGAATCTGCCGCATAATGCACATTGCTTGTTTAGGTTCATTCATTCATTCAGAGGATTTATATAGCGCCTCTTCAAGAAGCTACTCAGAAGCGCTCCCAGTTGCGGCTGTGTCAACTTGATTTTTCTTCTAATAAACGAATATGTGATGATGAACAGTCTTTGATCTATGTTCCATTTGGTAAATTTGACTTAGTGATTCCATTGTATAAGAAGCAAGTTCGTTCCGGACGCAGGAGATTAAGTCATTATTTTGCATTGAAAAGAATCGTTAAAACGGAGTAACTAAACTCCTAATTCTTGTAAACTCCAAACTTGTTACTCCAAAGCTAAGCGCAGGGCACCAGCTTATCCAGGAGTGCTGCGTCACATAAGAAGGGTTGTCCAGAGATGTCCAGTGGAGATCCCAGTCCGGTTGCTGCTGAGACCAAATACAGGAGGTATATAGGCGCTACAAAAATAAGTAATAAGTATATCTTTAATTGAACCAATTACTAAATGCATTTTGATGTGCATTATATATTAAGTATATAATCGCGAGTAAATCTTCATAATAATAAATGTTTTGCGTGCCAGACTGTCTGCAACAGGTAGAATTCTGTCATGTTAACGTGGACGTATAGCACATTATACTACAGTTTTATTTCGAGCAGTAGGTCATGCAGAACATGACCTGGATCTGCACGAACAGCAACCGAAGAGGCGAGTGTCAGCACTCCGGAATAGTTGTTCGAAACTTGGGTTGCTTTCAGGCAGGTATCGCAGCCGGACCAGTCTCCGCAATAGCGCCTGTAGCCTGTAGGAGCGTCCGACCCTCCTGACCCTCAAACCCCCTCCAGGCCTAGTTTCGTTGAGGACGAGAAAGCTTTAAAGGCGGAGTATTACATAGATTAGAGTAGGAATTCTTGAAGAGGTGCGACTTAAATTTGGTATGCAAGGAAACCTGTGGGGTGATAAGTAGCGCGGCCTGAGGCGAATAATGATGGGCGTGCGGTGGTATTGGTGGGGGACTGAGAATTTGCGGAATTCAGAGGAATATCGTTAATTCAGATGGAAGATCAGGAAGAAGAATTCTAAGCTATTCACTAATGTACGTGAACGGCCGCTAAGAAATGGCATTTGGAGTGATAACTGGTAAATGCAATACGCTGTTTATTTCTTTCACAAGTGAAAAGTAAGCAAATCTGATTCCGAGGCTAGAGATTCTGAGTTGAAATTAATGGTAAGAGGTTGCTTAATTGTACAAAAGCACGTTTGTTTCGATCAGCAGATGTAGTAGGAGAAGGAGAAGATGAAGAATCAGAAGAAACAGAGGAAGAAGAAGGAGAAGGAGAAAGTGAAGGAGAAGGAGAAGAGGAAGACGACGACGAAGAAGAAGAAGAAGAAAAAGAAGAAGAAAAAGAAAAAGAGGAGCATGAGGAGGAGGAGGAGGAGTAGGAGGAGTAGGAGGAGGAGGAGTTTCTAAGCTTGCCTGAAAGGCAGTCATAAGCATGAAATATTACCGACTTCATTTTCTTAACCTCAGCATATGAGAACGGGTGGCTAGTTCTCTCCCTCACCATCTGATCTTCTCACCGACAGTGCACTCATAATGGCTGAGTTGGCTAGGCGGCGCGGGTGGAGCAGACATTTCGAAAAAATCTGCTCTTGCGTGGATTGAACCCCCAATATCTCGGTTGACAGTCCAGCACACTAACCACTAGACTAGCAGCAGATGACATCCATTCGAACCTGGCCTCATCCACAACTACGAAGATTAAGTTAAAATTGCAGTTTGACCAAAAAATAAAAGTAAATGACTAATTGAATTCGGTTGATTTAAAATGTTGCAACTGACTCTAGTTTCAGTTGTACACGGACTCATAAAGATGAAGCATATAAGAAGCTCGCAAAAGAAGCTATATAAATGAAGAGATACATACGCATATAGACAAACGTCTAGGCAAATAGACACGGATGCGCAAAGGCAAACACACACATTCTGAATTTTCTGATACCGTTTCAGGAAGGGACTGTTTGGCAAACGCAAGCATACAGACTAACAAACAAACAGGCTCACATACAGTGGCACAGAGGAAACACAAAGGTACAGTGTCACATAGAAAGACATACCGACACAGTCATAGGCACACAGACACAATCATAAGTACACAGACAGACACAGACTCAGTGAGACACTCGAAGACGGACACTGAGAAAACGACGGTCTGCAACACATAGACATGCTATTAGGCAGACAGACAGCCATACAGATAGACATACAGACAGACATACAGACAGACATACAGACAGACATATAGACATACAGATAGACAGACATACAGACAGCCAGCCAAACAATAAGGCATACGAGCAGACCGGATTTGTTTTTTTCCAGTAGACAAAGTAACTTGTGCTGGCGTTCTTCATACGAATAGGAGACCCGACAGATGGCCGGCCGAGCGTGGTCAGCAGTGGTCAGTGGTCAGCGGTGGTCAGCGGTCACGTATAGCGAGGATTTCGATGGTCAGCCGCCGAGTGACCGATATTGACCGTAGAAGAAAAATGCCTCCACTAATGGATGACCAGCGCAGGTCAGATCCAATTTGATGGATCCACTCCGAACGTGACCGAGTTTGAAGCTCCGATGGCTAAATGACCACATGGCTAAATGACCACATGGCTAAATGATCACATGGCTAAATGATCACATGGCTAAATGATCACATGGCTAAATGATCATATGGCTAAATGATCATATGGCTTAATGACCGTATGGCTACCGATGGTCGCCCAAACCGTATGGCTCTTGTTGAGTAACAACTCAATGTTTCTTGTTGACTAACGACCGCATATATCTCGATGGCTAAACAATCGCATGGTTCTCGATGGCTAAATGACCTTGTGTATATCTAAGACTAAATGACCATATGGATTATGATGGATAAATGACCATATGGCCATCGAAGGCTACAAATCCGTATGACTATCGATGGCCACCCAAACCGTGTGGCTCTTGTTAGCTCACAGCCCATTGTCTCTTGTTGGCCAACGATAGCATAGATCTCGATGGCTAAATGACCGCATGGTTCTCGGTGGCTAACAACAGCGTGGCTCTATACGAATGACTAAATGGCCTCAAGGGCTTTATAGCCAAACAATGGCACGACTGTTGACGGCTAACACTCATGTGGCTAAGGAAAGCGACATCCAGACGCATGCAGGCAGACATTCCTGGGTAAGGTTTTGGTTGCACCCGCACAACGTAGAGGTGTTTAAAGGAGTAAAAGTGCGGCTTGGTCTGTTTTCAATACTTTGTCTGTTAATTCAGTTCCATCCAAGCACCCACACATTCATGCCACCCACCCAAAGCATCTAAATCTACCCAGCCACCCAGCCACCCACTAAACCAGCCACCTATCCACTCAGTCAGTCAGCCAGCCGTCGATGCACCCATCTAAACCCATCCATCTGCATATCTGTCCGTCTATCCGTCCGTCCACTCCTCCATCTACATGTATAAATCCATCCATCCTTCTAGCTGTTCTTCCTTCTTTCTAAATCATCCTCATTAAGAGATGGTGTGGTAGTCAACGAAGGAGGAGAAGGAGGAGGAAAAGGAGGAGAATGAGAAGGAAGATAAAGAGAAAAGTAGGAGGAGAAGAAAGAGAAAGAGGAGGAGTAGGGGAGAAGGAGGAGGAGAAAAACTAGTTGGAGAAAGAGGAGAAGCAGGGGAGCAGGAGGAGAAAGAGGAGGAGTAGGAGGTGAAGGAGGAGGAGAAGAATTAGGAGGAGACATAGGAGAAGAAGGTGAGAAGGAAGAGAAAGAGGAGGAGTAGGAGTAGGAGGTGAAGGAGGAGGAGAAGAATTAGGAAGAGACATAGGAGAAGAAGGTGAGAAGGAAGAGAAAGAGGAAGAGTAGTAATAGGATAAGGAGTAGGAGAGGAGAAAAAGAAGTAGGGGAGAAGGAAGAGAAAGAGGAGTAGGAGAAGAAGAAGGAGAAGGCGTAGGAGGATTAATAACGGCGGATTAAACTGGCCAGGGTCGTCGGTTTTCAGAGAGGTAAGAACTGGATGAAAGTGGAAATGGGTTCCCCAATGGGGGTTTTCATGGGTAGAATGGACATTGACGGGAACTCTTTCTCGTTGCTGTGTTTCCGTGTGAGCCGCAGACGTCGTATACCTTCGGTCGTAAACAGTTCCTTTTATTACGACGTTTTAACGGCGACTGCGCCAAGATGGCGGACGGAAGTAGCAGGAAGCGGTGACTTATGGGAACGGGTCGTCCGATTAAGTCTCCTCGAGTCATCAGTCACCGATGATCAAAGGTTTGCGTCGTTGTCATCAGTACAACAACTACTACGATAATTTGGGGACGACAAAAGATGTTTATGATAACGATGGATAATTTGTGATGATGACTACTAACGACAAGCGACAACTACGACAAACATTATCATCGTCATCATCTACAATCATACATCCACCATATCATTACGGGATAGCACAAAATTACTCACAACAAACAGATGACAAAAGTGGCGCTAAATAAATCTCAATTTCTTTAGATCGTGCATTACAGAGTCAGTACAAAACGAGTCATTACAGCTCAGAAATAACTGTTTAAAATGTTATATAATAATATAATAATATTATATAAGTCGTATAAATACATTATATTAGAAGTGCCAAGTGCCGGTCCGAGGACCTGGAATAATCTTCCTGTAGCTAGGCCTACGTAACTCTCCTTGCATCTTTATGTTTAACTTTAAACGGGAACTCCATGGTCACTTACTAGCTGTTGGTCACTGCATTTCCTTTCTTACTCCCTGTCTTTCAATTTCGATTCTAGTTAACTAGTTAAGACCATGTATTCTTGGTAATTATATTAAATGTATATCATATAGCCGGTTGCTACTATTTCTGTGTAGGCCTACACGGGTGCCCTGTGAGCTGGACTTTGGTCCCTTAACGCACTTTGGTCTCTCTCTCCCATTGCTTCCTGTAAATCAACGACTGTCTTCATTTTCACTGTTATGTTATTTTGTGCAACAAGAATCAATCAAATTTATTGTTATGGTTATTATGGTTATATTGGATGTATATTTATATAATATAATAAAATATAATTATAAAATATGATTTAATGTAACATGATAATATTATGTATGATAAATAAATAGATTATTTGTCGAGATTTCAAAGGTACTTTGTGTATTTTATAAATAAATAGCTGAAAAATCATAATGTAATGTAATGTAACAAGACATTTATATAGCGCCACTTAGGAGTCTCACAGAAGCGCTCAACACGTGGCCATCAAACAGCTGAAAAAGTGCGTCTTTACCACATGCGTCTTTCATAGTGTATTAGTACTGCATATTACAGCAGAAAGCAACAGAAATTATATCATACAAACTAAGTCGATATGCTAATGTCAGCTGAACATTAGCAACAATCTTATAGAAAATCTTTCTCAGTAGCCATTAGATATATGCAGCATGCATGGAATATGTCTTATCAGAAAGAGAGACAGCTGAAGACTGGAGGCTTTCAAGAAGTGGATATGGCAAAGAATGTTGAAAGCAAAGGATGCTGAAGGCAAAGGCTGTTGAAAGCAAAGGATACTGAAAACTACTGTTGGACAGAACATCAAACAAACCGAAATGCTGCAAATGGTGGAGCAAGAAATTTCCCCGATGGCTATAAAAATCAAAGACGGATTTAACAATCTGCCGCTCATATATATGGGCCCCTGGGCCATTTTTATGCCGTTCTTAATATTCCTGTTGCTAAGCTTTTACTAATATAATCATAATTTTATATATTTATTTTCGTCTCGATTGCAGTTTGAAATTAAAAGTGTATACTTATTTCTTATTTTTAAGTTGAAGTTTAAGTTAAGTAATAAATATAATAATAATGATATTAAGAATCAGATGCGAATTTTACGATCTGCCGCCCAAATACATGTTCAGGCCAATTGTTGCCGCTCCTAATTTTCATGTTGCAAAGTTTAACTTTAGTTAATATCATCACATAATTTTATTATTCATTTTCACATCGCTTGGGAATATGGGTAACAGTAACTTCTGTGCCAACACGCCCATATGGGTTCCCGGGGCATGTACTCCATGGGCTACTCCCCCCCAAAAAAAAAGCCGCTCCCTACTCCCTGCGCCCGAGATTACATGACCGTTTTATTCCACAAGCGGACAATCTCTCACGCAGATCGTTTATAATAAGAATGTTATATTTGTAATAAGAATGTTATACTCTGTATAAATGTATGTACACCAAAGTGCGGATATGCAATTGGTTTAATAAAGAATATACTTACTTACTTATTTACTTACATGCGCATGCTGGTAGAGTTACAGTTACAGTATACAGGCTCTTATTATTCAGTGGCATAAAGCATCACGTACTGCAATCGGTTCTTGTGCTGGTTGGTACCTTCGGTGTCCGGTAGAAAGTAACTGACGCTGGCGCTCCTTTTTTCGTTCCCTCTGACGTCATCCTCTGGAACAAAGTGGCAATGGTCCTCGATGATCGTTTGCAGGAACAGATCCCTGCAGTTTCCAAGTGTGGGAGATCTCCTCTTATCAGCTTTTCGAAATCCTTCCTGAGCCATTTTTCTGCGAGGAATTCTGCGAGAACGCTGACAGCACAAGGAAGTGTTCAGAGCTCCTCATAAACTCCCATTCAAGAATGCTACATCCAAACCTTCATTCCGAAGGACGATATTCGTTTTGATGAATCGTCAAAAATCAATAGAGTATTCATCATGAGAAGGCTTTATGAACCAATCAAAATATACGAGGGAATTGCAACATGATAACTCAGTATCAGAGAAATCGCTCACAGACGAAAGAAAAATCACCATAAAAACAGACAACACGAAACTTCCGAGACCACTTGTTGAGTAATGAACGAGAGATGGAGACCCAATCAGAGCCTCAGAAACTCGATTCAATATTTCCGATAATTCTCTTGACTTACACTCCTATACAAACAACCGTATTTTAGTTGCACCATACCGAAAACTGTATTATTGCCACATAGTTAATAACTTCTAAAACACATCTTCCTGAGAGCTTGCAGCCGAAGTTTATTTCCTTATTTAGCCACGCTTGCAACTCCTATCATGTTTAAAATCAGTTACGCCTTTCTCGAATACTGTTACTCACGCTCGAATCATCCGCCTATAAGTAGCCGTACGCTCGGCGGCGTTCCTGGCCTCGAATTTTCCGCCTACCTTGGCGTCCACCACAACTCGCATCATCGGCAAGTCCAGTAAGTCTATCGTCCGGCCAACGCCCGATCCATTGCCAGCAGCGACGACTGCGGTCATTCGGTGAAATCCAGAGCCTACGGCGAACATGCCAAGCGCTGTCCGACGGTCCGACCCCTTGGGCGCCTCTGCTGAAGCCGGAGCCGGAGTCGCCGCCGCCGCCGGAGCACAGTTGGCCCGGCAGGCGCTCGCTCGAGATTCCTCAACTGGAATAAACACTCGGTAGGACGCGCTCTCCATAAAATTATCCCTTCGGCCGGTGAACTGGATGGGTGGGCGGCGGGAAACTAATGCCGGGCAAGAGGAAGATCGCACCGGATACAGAACAGGTTTCCGTGCGCGACTGTTGTGCGTTTCTGATCGTCCATGTGCGTCGACGTGTGTGTGTGTGTGTGTGTGTGTGTGTGTGTGTGTGTGTGTGTGAGCATGTGCGTGCGTGTGTGTGTGGGTTTGTGGCTGTGTTTGGGTTTGTTGTTGTGTGTATGTGTATGTGTGGATGTATTGGTAAAGCCTGAAAAAGTGAAAGTTCCGTGAAAAGATCGTTGGCCTGACTTGTCCTTGAATCGATTTGTGCAGTTTAGTCTGATTTGCTTTCGTCTTCTGAGAAGAACTCAACTGATGCTCCGTTGTAACATGGCTGTGTAACGGCGGCGCTATATAAATTGTCGCCATTATTATCAGAGACCCAGAACTTAGACATATTCTCTACATAGGCCTAAAGTTCAGTATGACCTCGTGATCAAATGGTAAAGTTGACTTTTCACCTCTCACAATTGGGGGCAGTCCATAAAGTACGTCACGCTCCAGGGGAGGGGGTTTAAGAAAGTGTGACAGTTTGTGACAGGGGAGGGGGGTCAGGCCATGTGTGCGTCACACATTTATTTTTTTTATAATTTATTTTTTATTTTTTAGTAGAATTTCATAGCTTTAAAAATAATTTTCAAAAATTTTCTGAAACATTTTAATTAGTTTTATGTCAAAATAGCATGAAATGCATATCTCCTGAATGTGTTTTTCACGATTCCTCTCGCTAGGAGCGCTAGTAATAATGCTGTTGCGAAGCCTTGTTTATGTATTAGCCTTGCTTTCGGAAAGTATACGGTGTATGAGTTTTGTGACAGTTTGTGACAGGGGAGGGGGGTAAAATGGTCAAAATAGCGTGACGTACTTTATGGACGGCCCCTTGGTCAGAATTTCACTGTTATTAACTTCACGAGAATCGTTGCCCCCATACCTAATAAGCCTATAGTTTGTTTCACACGTTACTTGAACTTACTGGAAATATTATAGGCCTAAGTAAGAAGCAAGTATATGGACTATACGGTGTATGACTCGTAAGTATGCTATGGTAAGGTATGTAAACAGGTAGCCTATTTGGGATGGTACATAGTTATGTATTGAGATTCCAAGGAGAATTATATGTAATATTGTGTATGTGAATGTAACACGACCTTGAAGTTGACTGACAAGCTAGACGCTACAGCTGCAGTGGCAGTGGTAGTAGTAGTACTAGTAGTACAGTGTGATTGTGTGTGTTTGTGTTTGGATGTGCTTGTATTAGAGTGTTACTGTTAGGCTTATAACAGTAATGACAATAACGACAATAATTAAGTAAACAGAAATAATAATAAACACACAGAGCGACTCTTACCAACACAGTGTCCTTAACTCGGTGTATTTCTAATGGCGAGGCAGAGAGAGATACACGGAAGGGTCATCGACAGAGATTTACAGAGACAGGCAGAGAGTCTCCAACCTCAGACCTTGGCGGGACAGCAGCTGCACTCGACAACAGACACCGAACGACAGGAAAGTGGGACAAGAGCAGACAGACAGACAGACAGACAGACAGACAGACAGACGTACAGACACATACATACAGGCAGAACATTTGCTGCTAATGTCCCTTGTAGGCGCCATGCACAGCTTGTCGACAGAGCTCTCCAGTTTCGCGCCGCCCTCTATTGACACATTCGCATATTATCGCTCGCGAAAACAATCGCCGTTAACTGTCCGCCGCACGGAATTTGGCGCAAGATGTCGGGGTTAGTACGGACGAACGGAAGGACGAACGGACGGACGGAGGACGAGGCTTTCCCTGGCAATTAGCGGAAAGCGCCGCTGGAATTAAGAGGCCTACGCGCCGATATCCATTATCCCCGTTCTCCGGCCAGATCTTCCTGCCCCATCTCCGACGGTGCCCGTATACGACGGCACTGTACCTATGAAGTATGGGTCCGTTCCTCCCTCCCTGCCCTCGCCGCTTCCTCCCTGCTGTCCCTCCCTCTGCCGCTCTGCATCGCGTCTGCTAAGCCTCGTTCAGTCGCCAGCCAAATAAAAGCGCCGACGATTGATTTTCTCGAGGCGTTGCCATAAGGCCAGCGTGTCGTAGTGTAACATAAGACAACGTGTTATTGTGTTTTTATGCGAACCCCCCCCCGCCACCTTAAATGCATGCCGTGACATGTAGCGTAGGCGGAATGGGTTCACCGACCCCATGCAATGGATCATTTATAAGGAGTCCAAGGGTGGAAGTAACTTTGGCAAAATGTCTGAGGTTCGAGACCCGTACGGTTGCTTCAGGTATGGAGTGGTCTATCATTGCGTTGTTGTTCTGTCTAAGGTTCAGCCTTAGAGATCGTCTAAATCAGGAATCCTGCTTCCCAGATTTCGATTTGTATCTTCTATATAATATTATGTCCAGAATTATAGTGTCATAACTTATACATCGATCGACACCCAACTTTAATCTGTGTTAATAGGTGAGTCTGCCTTTTGAATCCCATGCAGTTAGTTCATTCA
>JACEVL010000538.1:225000-352500 GCA_020284085.1 Aporrectodea caliginosa | reverse complement strand
GTCTGTCAATGTTAGTCTGTATGTTTGTTCAAGGACCCATAATAACTATTTATTTAGGAGCCCATGTTTTTTCTGTCTGTCTGTCTGTCTGTTAGCTTGTATATAGACAGACATATACAAACAGTCTGTCAACAAGTCTGTCTGTCAGTTTGTGTCTCAATATGTCAGTGTGTATACTTGTTTTGTCCGTTTATCTGTTTGTATGTATCTCTAAGTCTGCTTATCTGTCTGTCTCTGTCATCTTCATTATAGTTTTCAACCGAAATCGTAGTAATCACAAACCATAGCAGATACGCTGAAATATTAATGGCTTTGGCAGCTACTAGAAAGAGCTGTGAAGAACGAGACAGATACATTTAGACAGATGCAGGCATACAGAGACAGACAGATGGACAAACATACACGATCACACAGAAATTGCTTAGCAACGGCGGCCATCTTGTATTTTGGACGCATTAACTGAAGACTTCCTTAAGCTAAGCTTAAGTCGCCGAAGCTGGAAATGCGAAACTGTTAAGACTTTTTGCCGAGTATTGGACGATCGAAAGGCAAGTCTAATCATTGCCTCAGAATCTAGATTATTGCCGCGTTTAAAATAGCACATTCAAGTAGGCGTTTCAGTTACTTTAGACGACTTAATTATTGTAATTAATCGTACTTCATAAACTTGTAGGCCGTGGACTTATATGAGTTCAGTATTTCGATCAGAATTCAGTGATCCCATTCTAGACATAAAAGAACCGGAACGTCGGCGTGAGGAAGAACCGGAACGCGGCCACTCATAGGCGCAATGTTAATCAAAGAAGGAACCGAAACGGCGTTGCGGTCGTCAAAAAAGAACCGGAACGCCGTTCCGCTGCGTTCCGGTTCCAACAGATCCCTGAATCAGATGGATTTGTGTAACAGGTTAAGAGGTTGAAGCGCCTCTGGTGAGTCTCGCTTGAAGTGGCGATATATAAATTCGCAATTACCATTGACATTACTTGTAGGCGGAAGCTGAGAGAGAGAAGCAAAGGTCTCTTTATGAAGCTCCTTTCAGAATTGTTTTGTAAATTTCTACAGCGTAGGTCTTTCGACCGATCGTCTGCTTCGTAGTGACGTCAGACAAGATGGAGAAGCTAAACGAGCAACCGGAAGTGGATGTCACGCCCAACGGTGCATTGAGTCAGTGTCAAGAAGAGGAAAGAGACTCGGAAAAGGACGAAATCGAAGAAGATTACGACACTGACCTTGACATTGAGAGTGAACTTCCTATTAAACGTAGGCCAGTCTTTCGCTTTCAGAGAGAGGCGAGGTTAAGTAGGATAAACCCACACATTCCATCGAGGTAAGATAAGGCAAAATTAGACTTTTTAGACAAGGAAAGGTTGTCTTGATACCATATCAAGACACCATTTATGCGCCTTGCAGTAATTCTACCTTGAGGTACCTTCATTTCATTTTACCTTCCCATTGCCGCTTGATAGTGTAGTGGCTATAGCGTGCTGAACTGTTAATCGAGAGGTCGTCGATTAAAATCCCGCCAGGGCAGAAATTTGCTTCGAGAATTCTGCTCCATATGCATCTCTAGCTCTAGCCAACTCAGCTATGATGAGTACAATGACCGCCATCATTTTATCTGCTTTTTTTTCAAGTATGTGTCTTTTTAATATTGTCTTGTCCTTCTTTCATAATTATTGTTGATCCCAGAATTTTAAACTCTTTACCTGCTCATGTTGTCGGCCCTGTCGGGTCTCTTACCGAGTCTTTCTTACGCTCTAAACTAAAAACATTCCTCTTCCCAACTCCCAAGTTCCCATATGTTTGTGATTCTGAATGTTTACTGCTGCCCGGTTTCAATGTGTACTTCTGAACGTCAGAAGGAAGGCGCTATATAAATGTTCAATTACATTACATTATCAAAAATCTATTGTATTGTATTGCGTAATTTTGCGTTGTATTAAGTTGTTAATAATTGACGTTATTATTCTTTGTTTTCGTTTTGTCCTAAGCTGAGGAACTGCGTTCGCACTTTGAACAGAAGAAAGAAGCGATCGTAACGCAACCAAAGGTCGTGGTCAACGTTTCCGAGGGAGTGGCAGAAGTTGACCAGACGGAGAAAGTAGAGGCAGGAGAGGGTGGCGGAGTCGACGGTGCGTCTGGGGGAGGCTTTGGCGAGGTGGCCTACATGACCGCCTGTGAAATGCTGGACATCACCCCTGCCAGAAGGGTCATCAGTGGCCTGTCAACGTCCGCCATCAATCTTAAGTACCGCAACCTGGGACCGATCGGGGCAAAGGCTGTGGCAGCCGCACTCGTGGTGAGCGCTCCTCCATCTACGGTCAGCGCAGACTAAAGACATGCTAACCATCTTAGAACAAGAAGGAGAAGAGCAGTCCCTTCAGCTAACCTTAATATAAGGCATGGGTATGAAGTGTTAGCGACTTCATTTTCTTAACAACGGCATATGAGGGCGGGTGGCCAGTCCTCTCCCTCGCTGTTTCGTCTTCCCACCGACAGTGTACGGTCAGTGTACTCGTTGTAGCTGAGCTTGCTGAGGGTGCAGGTGGAGCCGAAATCTCGACACAAATGTCTGCCCTGGCGGGGATTTGAACCCCGGCCTCTCGATTGACAGTCCAGCACGCTAACCACTCTAGAGCACCCCAGCCATCTTAACTGACTGAATATTACCACAATGAAATTGGTTACCTTGCTATATATCGTGATGTTGTTTCTACTGCTGTTGATGATGATGACGATGACGATGACGAATTGGACGAGGACGAGGAGAGAAGGAGGAGAAAGAGACGGACTACAAGAAACAATATGAGGGAAAAGAGTAGGGAGCAGGTGGGGAGAGAGAGAAAAGGAATAGAGGGAGAAATAGAAGTAGAAAGAGTACAAGAAGCTGCGTGAGCAGGGTGAGTAGAAGAAAGAATAAACGATAGAGTTAGGAGTCAAGTCGATAGAGTTAATGGAAGTAATTGAAAGAGAAGGAGAAAAAATAGGACGAGGAATAGAAGGATAAGGAATAAGACAAGCAGGTGGGAGAAGACATAGAAGGTACAAAAGGAGAAATAGAAGGAAGAGAAGGATAAATAGAAGAATTAAACAGAGAATGAAAAATAGAAGGAAGAGAAGGAGAAGCAGTCATAGAAGGAAGAAGGAGGATGAAGAGGAAATAGGAAATGATTTATCTGTTCGTTACAAATTGCGATGACTCGGTGGTACATGGGGTGCTGCTTGTTTTTGTAATCCGTTAAGCACAACGAGCGAGTGGAGACGTTAGACCTGGAGGACAATGGACTGGAAGGAGAAGGAGGCGTCTACATGGCAGACATGCTCAAGGAAAACTCATTCATCACGAACGTCGTATGATGTCATTTAATCCATAAATCCACGCCAAGAACCATTATCATCTCACCGTTCCATATATATAGTCAGCCACAGTGAAGCCAACTCACAGTTGCAATGACCCTTGCACACCAATGCGTTGCGTATAGTGTTACGTAATAGCACGTTTGTAAATCGCCATTCATATAGGAGATCTAGAAATCACTTGTTCTCACATAATATGATAATACCTTCATCGATTGACTGCATGGCATCACTGTATAACGTACTGTGCCGTGTGATTCAGTGGATTTATCAACACTTGTTTAATCAGCCAGATGGCTCTGCTATACTGTAGCTACATTCGTTATAGTGCACGTCCCATGCATTTCTGCGCGTGCGTTTTCCGGTTCGCATAATACTTATGGTGGCTTATTACAGATATCTAATTATCTGGTTAGCACGGTCCGTACACATGAACCTTAATTATAAAGTAATGTAAATTAGCATATTATATAACACCCCTTCAAGATATCTACTCGTAGGGGCTCTCTGCGCTAGCCTATAGTATATGATGTCATTACATTATATTACACCAGTTAGCAGGAACTCTAATGGTTTGGTACCTTTTCAAACTGGCAGCGATCTTACCCGATCAATTCACTGACAAATCAGCAAGGTCGAGGACCAAGGCCGTTATAGAAAAAACATGTACATTTAGTGTTGTTATATAGTTCCCTAAACGTAGCAACTAACAACGAGCTAACGTATACCCAAGTTCTCCTACGCGTTGTAAGCCTAATCGTAAACTGCTAACTTCTAAAGCGCCACTCGAAAGCCAAGCGCAGGGCACCAGCTTATTCACGAGCGCTGACATTTGCGTTGAAAACGTTTTGCAGAATTTGGCGAAGAACAGCCTGGGTAGCGTTGGCGCCTTGGCAATGGCTGATCTACTGGGAGCTGACAACTGCATCAATAAAATCACACGCCTTAATCTCGCAGGTCAGACACTGACATACTTACTAATGCTAAGACTCGGAGTATTATTGTTTCTTCCGTCAATTGTCGCTAAGGCTAGATGATCAGTTTCTCGGCAGACATCGCTGCAACGTAGTAACATTACTCTTCATTAGCGTTCAGTAGATGACGCCGCAGCTGAATCCAATCCAATCCAATACAATACAATACAAACGAAATTTCATAAGCCCCTTACAACGCCTAGAGGTCACTCTGCGCTAGCCTCACGAATCACGATGTTTGAGGTAATTAAGAACAGATCATTCGTCAGTTAGCAGACATTGCTCAGCTGACTAGAAGAATCCACCGCAGCATGGCTTATATTTGTGACTCCTTTTATTTTCAGTGCCTACTCAGTATAAGAGTTACTGCTCTTTAAGTGATATATTACAGTCAAAAGCAGACGTGGCATTTACTGTACAACATTTTATCCTATCAGCGTCAGTGGCCTTTGATGTCACAAGACGTCGTTAAACAATGGAACTACTTCTGAATTATTTGTTTCATATCTGTTGCAGACAATCAGTTTCGTGACTGTGACGCAGAACCACTCGCCTTAGCCATCGAGGTGCGGTAAACATAGTAATAAAAATAATAATGATGATGAGGTTGATTAAGCTGTTGTTATTGTTGTTGTTGATGATGATGATGATGATGATGATGATGATGATGATGATGATGACGATGACGATGACGACGACGACGACGACGATGACAGCAATGAGCGCCTCCTTGCCTCCTCTCATGCAGCAAAAGGGCACACACCGCCCTAGCTACCATTTTGACCCGATTATGACCTTTTGAGCGCCATCGTATATATGATGCCCTGTACATTTTCAACGGCGTTATATAAGTTACTAATTAACAGTGACCATTCACTAGAATCAGACTCTGCTTGCAGACGCTGTGTTTTGTCGTTGTTTTGTAGAAGAACGAGCGCGTCATCCATCTCAATCTCAGCCACAACTTCTTCTCCGAAGAGGGCGCTGTCTCTCTCGGCCGAGCCATCGGTACGAAACAGTCCCAACGCACTTCTACATGTAGATCTATCATCATTCAACCACTATATGGTCCCTCCTCAATCTGTCTCTTTAAGACGATGTTAAGAGTGTGTTCGGCAGAGTAGATCAACCAATCCATTATCATCCATAACTGAAACATGGCGATCCTAAGTGAATAAACGCTCGTGAATAAGATGGTGCCCTTCGCGTGACTCTCGAGTGGCGCTTTATGAGTTTAGAGTTGACGATTACGATCGAGTTACTCCGGAGAAGGATACTTGAGGATCAGACATGACAGGGACTTCCCATTACCGCCCATCCGTTGGTAGAGTATGAGAACGAGTATGAGTGCAAATTGGTTCTGCTCGTGGTGCAAGGTTAAGCACCTGTGATATGTCGGCGTTTTTATCTTGATTTTTCGTTTTCTGTTTCAAGGCTCGAATAACTTCATCGAAGAGTTGGATCTCAGTTGGAATCAGATACGGAAGAAAGGAGCGGTGATGATCTGTGCTGGATTGAAGGTAAGTAATAGCAGCGGATTCAGCGGCAGCATAATCGCAATCATCACAATCATCGTCGTCATTAATCATCATCACCACCACCATCACCACCATCATCATCATCACCACCATCATCATCATCACCACCATCATCATCATCACCATCATCATCACCACCATCATCATCATCACCACCATCATCATCACCACCATCATCATCATCACCATCATCATCACCACCATCATCATCATCATCACCACCATCATCATCATCACCACCATCATCATCATCACCATCATCATCACCACCATCATCATCATCACCACCATCATCATCACCACCATCATCATCATCATCATCATCATCATCATCATCACCACCACCACCAATCATCATCATCATCATCATCACCACCACCACCATAATCATCATCATCACCACCATCATCATCATCACCACCATCATCATCATCACCACCATCATCATCATCACCATCATCACCACCATCATCATCACCACCATCATCATCACCACCATCATCATCATCACCATCATCATCACCACCATCATCATCACCACCATCATCATCACCACCATCATCATCATCACCACCATCATCATCATCATCATCACCACCATCATCATCATCATCATCATCATCATCATCACCACCACCACCATAATCATCATCATCACCACCATTATCATCACCACCACCATCATCATCATCACCATCATCATCATCACCACCACCACCATCATCATCATCATCATCATCATCATCATCATCACCATCATCATCATCATCATCATCATCATCATCATCATCATCATCATCACCACCACCATCATCATCATCATCACCACCATTATCATCACCACCACCATCATCATCATCACCATCATCATCATCATCATCATCATCATCATCACCACCACCACCACAACCGTCGTCATCATCATCATCATCTACATCAGCGTTATCAGCAGCATCATCGTCATTATCATCGCCGTCTTCATAAATGTCATCATCAGTAGCGTCACCGTCGTCGTCGCCATAATCATCTGTTATCATTTAGCGCAACTACTGCCTGACATCAGCCAATCTGTCTTGGAATGGATTCGGTCACGGGGGCTGTGTGGCTCTGTGCGAGATGCTGAGAGGCAACAGGTATCTGCGCGAACTAGACATCAGCCACAACGATATCAACTGGGAAGGTGCGATGCTCGTTGCCAAAGGACTCAAAGAAAACGACACGGTCGAACTTCTCTTCGTTAGTAACCAACCATTCCACTTTTCTGCCTTCGAATAATATGGCAGTTAAGACTTGTTAGGCACTTCCGTCACTTCTCCGCGGTTCCAAATCTTAGACTCTATGTTCGACCAGCTGCGCTGGCTGCTTATCACTCTGAGAAACGAGTTGAAAGTCCTGTCATTAGTAATCCGATTTCTTTCGTAAAAACCAGTCCCCAAATGCCTCTGTGATTCACTCTGCTCTTCCGCTTCGCCCACCCAACACAACTGTCTTTGCTCATCGTGCTCAATGTTGGTCTGCCTGTCTATCTACATGACATTGTGTCGGAATTGCGTGACCTTCTTCTGCTCCGAGTTTAGACTTCAATGTAACAGGAAATAGGGTTTTTGCGGTAGTCTGTCTGTGTGTCTGTCTAGGTGTCTTCTATGTTTGTTTGCCTGTGTGTCTGCCTGTATGTATGCAGGGGCGGATCCAGGGGGCCAATCCGGCCATGGCCCCCCCATTTGAAATTTACACAGGACGTGGCCCCCCAATCGCCAAGTAGACAACGTTCACTCTGTGATCTTTTGTGATGAAAAGAAAATGAAGATATATAAATAAAAATATTATATTTGTACAACTAAATAGCTTCTCTCAAGTGTTGTTTCTCAAATTTCAAATATCAAATTTTAAAATATTAGTAAAACTACATCATTACTACATGGCTCCCAATACGGTAGTTGAATCATTCTTGCTTGGTTTGTATACCATTTGTTAACTATTTCTGCTGAGTCCTGGTAAGCAATTCGTTTACCTTTGCTCAATCCAGATCCTTTGCCTACATAGGTCCTTCCCTATGGAATGGACTTCCTCCTTCTCTACGCTCTGCAATCCTCACTGGTAGCATCTCTATTCTCTACCTCTTTCTGCAACCTTAAAACCTTCCTTTTCTCTCGGAGTACCTCGCACTGGGAGCGCTTCTGAAAGGCTTATGCTATGAGAAGTGCTTTATCAAATATAATACAATTCAATATCTTAAGGCTTATGGCATTCTTATTTTCTAGATTTTATATTAATTTCAAAAAATTTCTGATTTCCTAGTAGGCCTACTAATGTTCACAGTCAAACTCAAAAACGACTCCAACAACATCTTAGCTACCAGTGACATATCTGATGCCTTTCACTTTTGAAATAATAGAGCAATTTGTTCACATGACAGCCTAAAATGCAACCATTGCAGTGTGGAAATTCAAAAAATTTTAAAGTGGGGAGGGGGCACATCCCCCTCCCCAGACCCCTGCTCAGCGCTGCGCGCCTCAACGATCGTCCTTCGGACGCTCATTTGGCCCCCCCCTGATCAACTTTCTGGATCCGCCCCTGTATGTATGTATATATGTAACTGGACTTTTATGAAGCGCATTTTAGGAACCCCTTGAGAGGGTCTGTCTGTCATTGTAAACTGCTTCAGTCTTCTGTTACAGCCATCTGAGCACCAACTAAAAGCGTTACCGCATGTTGCATTAAGACTCGTCTCCTAGTAAATGCTGGTTCGTCAATGCACAAAAGCTAACTCAAGAGTCAGGCAATTCTTGAGTGCACACCGTAATAGCATCGCCAGGTGATACTGATACAACATTAGTTTCGAAACTATACTGACATGACAAGAAGGCAGCGTAGTGAGAGAGATTCTTTGCAATAAGCAAGGCGACTCAAAGTCACAGATATAAATAATTTAAGAAACGCTATATCACTGGTGAGCCACAGTTCGAATACTGATCAGGTATAAAACCAATACCTGACAATATGACACAGAACAACTGGAGAAAGTGGATGGAAGATGGGGGGGGGTGGCGCTTTGGATAACATCTGGCACAGAGACCGAGAGGTACCGAGTTCGAGCCCCCGTTGGGCGGAATTGCTTTGTAGGCTGCTATTAGCGCCGTTGTGTTACATGGCTGTCTGTTCTGTTAGTAGTTAAGATTTCAATTGCATAACATGTAAATGTACAGCGCAGTGCGTTTGTCAGGCGCTTAATAAAGAAAAGATTATTATTATTATTATTATTAAGAGCTAACACAATGATTTCTTGTTACAAAGATCTGAGCTATGAAGAAACGTTTGAAAGGCGTGAGCTAACAACATTTGAGAGGACTAAGGAGGAGCAGACGATGCCTAATTGAAGCTTATTAGATTATAACTTGAAAGAAGGCAGAGCAGTGAGAGAGGTTCCTTGAAATAGCACGAAACACGGCGACTCAAGGCCACAGATATCAATTATTTAAAAACCGAAATGAACATTAGGACTGATCGAAATTCTTCAGAGCAACAGTTGTAGACTTGTGGTATGATTATGATGACGATACTGCCTCAGTGGGACAGTCACAGCCTTTAATTACTATGAAGCTATAATTATTAAGGATGGGTTGCTTATGTAATCTTGATTAATTAGCAGTGGTTCTAACACAGATCATATGTATTCTGAACCACTTAAAAGACTCCTTATATTATTGTAGGGGTAGGCCTATAAGCTGAATTCCCATCCCATCTAAAGACCGGCCACCCAACGGCAAGGTGATTATAATTACCAGTCCAGATGGGATCGGAAGGCAGGTATACCCTTACAGTCATTATGTTACAAAGACTGAGTCGTTTGTCTTTCCAGGTCGGAGGTAATCCTCTGACGATGACTGGAGTGCTCGATATCCTGGAGGCGGTCGACAATCCATCAAGCGTCACAACATACATCGGATTCGACGTCAGTAACTATTTGAACCTATTGAAAATTTAGTTGATTGCTTACTTATTCACTAATTTAACTATCAGTCTATTGTGTCTGATATCCATCAACGGATTATCATCGTGCATGAGAATTATCAACGTAGTAGTCGTCGTCGTCGTCATCATCATCGTCATCATCATCATCATCATCGTCATCATCATCATCATCACCATCCTTGCCGCCATCTTTATTGCTCTGTTGCTCAATTTCATTCTGCATCGGATTATATAGCCAGCGACTGATGTTTGGACATCATAAAATACGGCTCTGTAGATGTTTTTAGATTGGATTCTACGTGATGTCCTCCTCCTGCTTCTCAATCTTCTAATTGGTTCACTTTAAGTCTTAATCTCTTTTCTTCTCTATATACAGCTATTTTCCCTTCCTCATTCTCCGTCTTCATCTACTCTTCTGTTGCCTTCCCCGATTCCTCTTCCCTTCCTTGGTCCTTTATCAATGGATTCCTTATAATTAACTCCACCTAAATGTTTACTTATCTAACCTCCTCGCCTCCATATCCTACACTGCCTTACTTTCTACCATCTCAATCAGAGATGGGTAACCAATCTGATCGATTAGCTAGATAATCGTTTAGACATACAGCTAATACTAATCGATTAGCTACAAGATTTTGCTGATTTCAATTCTAATCGATTAGCAATTTAGCTAATCGATTAGCTATTTGATTAGCTATTTGTCTAAGTTTGGCTAATTCTAATTCTAATCGATAAGCTACAAGATTTTGCTAAGGGGCCGTCCATAAAGTATGTCACGCTTCAGGGGGAGGGGTTTAAGAAAGTGTGACAGTTTGTGACAGGGGAGGGGTCAGGCCATGTGTGACGTCACACATTTATTTTTTATATTTTATTTATAATTTATTTTTTATTTTTTAGTAGAATTTCATAGCTTTAAAAATAATTTTCAAAAATTTTCTGAAACATTTTAATTAGTTTTATGTCAAAATAGCATGAAATGCATATCTCCTGAATGTGTTTTTACGATTCCTCTTGCTAGGAGCGCTAGTAATAATGCTGTTGCGAAGCCTTCTTTCTGTATTAGCCTTGCTTTCGGAAGTATTATTATTTCTATGTTCGAAAGTGTGACGTACTTTAGGGGGGTCCGAGTTTTGTGACAGTTTGTGACAGGGGAGAGGGGGGTAAAATGGTCAAAAATAGCGTGACGTACTTTATGGACGGCCCCTAATTCTAGTTCTAATTCTGATCGATTAGCAATTTAACTAATCGTGATCTCTGATCTCAAGTTGCCTTGCATAACGATGTTTACAGATATAACGAGCGGTGTTTCGTCTGTTTCAGGGCATTCCCGTTAACAGGAAGATCATTTATATGATGGAAAGCCTTCAGAAGCATCGAACGTTCTCGATGACTTACGGCAGTCTTCTCGAAAGCGAAGACGTCCTAGGCAGACGATTGGGTCAGGTCACAAATAATTGCTTCTGACGATGATATATAAATAATGTCCTAATAACAATTACAATGGCACTCCCTGGCACTTATACGAGGAAGCGCCAGTGTCTGTTATGGCGTACTGCGTAGGCTGCATGACCCACTTTGTGTACTACAGACTAAGAAGTCATCGGCGATGCTTGCTTTCACGTTAGTCTAAACAAATCTAATGACTCCTATAGCGCCATTATCCTAATGCCAAGGCATCAATCGATGACCACTTAATGTGAACACGTCATAAAAACATCGCTATCCGTTGGAGATGCTAGGTCAAGTAATTTCAGATGGGGTCAGAGAGGAGGATATAGGCCTACGCTTATTGTAAGTATACTTCTGAACAGACACTTCAGAGTGCATTCATTTGCACCGGTTTATTGTATTGCACATGACACCCGAGAACAGTCGCTGGCATTCTGCACTTCAGGCAGACGTCATCATCTGCACCCATTTGTTGTTGGGCATGCAATTAAGGCTCTTGTACACTGCACTACGGATTGCCACTTATAGTTAGTCGTCATGGTTTGACATCAATGTGCGAGAGAGGAGTAAAATTCACGATCTCAAATGAGGCCGAAGACCGCAGGTATACCACGCTCGGCACAGACTAATAAAACCTACGCAGAGCCTAATTAAAACGGTTAAGCCTAATTTAAGTGGTGGTAATTATTTTAAGAGATCGGAACAGGTGAAGTTGACTTAAATGCGGTCTTTATAAATTACGATTTTTTGCAGATTGGTGAAAGCATGTTTGTCCCTTTTCAGTCTGTCTGTTAGTCTGTCTATCTGTTGGTCTGGATGCTTGTATCTCTGCCTGCCTGTCTGCATACCTGTTAGACTGACAGTCTGTTTGACTGTCTATTTGTTTGTATGTGTATCCCATTGTCTTACTATCTGTTTGTCTCTATCTCGTCGGTCGTCTGTCTGTCTGATCGTGTGCATGTCCTGATGTCCGTCCGTGGCTCAATGTTCATCTGTTTGTCTGTGCCTCTCCCTCACTCCATCTGTGCCTTCCGACCTGGAAGCCTTGAAGGCGAGGAAATGTCTGGCTGAAGTGTAAGTATGCCTAACAAATGTTTACCTGCGTTGCTGCTGACAAACTGATCGTGTAGGTCAATTAATGATCAATTGTTCTTTTGTTCCCACTGGTAGTTCTGCGGTGTGATCCCCTTAAGCTGATCATTCAGTTTCTGACGGACAAAGGAATTCGACCGGTCGACATTTTCAGAACGTACGACAAGGATAAACAATTTCGAGTAACGAGGGAAGAGTTCATACAAGGTCTAAAGGTAACATCACTACTAGTTTATTTAAACTTTATTCTCTAGATTTAAAGTTAAAATTGACATACTAGCCTAGCTATTAAGTTCTATGTCCTACCATATCGGACATATCTAGGATGCAACAAGCCCACGTGGGAATATTGCCATTTATGGGTTTCATACTTTCATCTGTCCTACATATGACTTTGCTGTTGGTGTAAGTTTAAAGTTAACATTGAGACACTAGGTTTAAAGTTCAAAATGGTATAACCAGCTTCATAGGCAAATCGCAGGTTTTACTTGTGATCGTGATTTAGTCGCCTCTTCAAGGGAAATTCCTACAAGGCGATTTAGCTATAGGTTATAATACAGATCTCAACTTAACGAAAGCTAAAGCCATTTAGGCCCTAATGAGTGCGTGACAGACTAGTGGTTATTGCTCTAGTCAAGTGGTTATTGCGCTGATCTGTTAACGCAGAGGGTTGCTGAGATTCCGCCAAGCCCGAATAGTCCAATATGCTTAATTCTTTTCCACTAGCATAAGAATAACGAGGAATGCATTGAAAATTCTTTAAAGACACGGCAATTTTTATAGGTCTCCTCGCGACTTTTCAGATAGTCTAATCTCGGCTCTTTAGCCCAATGTAGGCCCCCTGTGTTTTTTTAATAGGGCCGATGCACTGATAAAGAGATAGATAGGCTAATTAAAACCGTCTTTTATCTGCTGTTGTCGTTCTTGTGAGCAGAAGGCAAAAGTTCCTCTGGATGACTATGAATTCGAAAGGGTTATCTCGCGACTTGACTCCAGCGATAAAGAAGGCAAAATCAGCTACCAGTAAGTACTACTATACCATGCTAGCTACTGGCTATAACTGTTCAGTCACAGCAGCGCCATCTTAGACTTTGGCTGGGCTCTCAAGGATGCCGTATTTTGCAAGTTTTCTTAACCAGATCAGGATCATACGTTGGGATAGCCTACGGTAGCCAATTAGTTGAGCGTTCGCCTAGTAACGTTTAGAGAACGGGTTCGAGCAAGGCCGTATTTAGGGGGTGTTTTGGGTGTTTAAACACCCCCCCCCCCCAAATTAAATAATGTATAATATAAATATTGCATTTACTAACATAAACGGTGTAAGAACTAAGAGCACTCATGTGAACTTAGATGATGCATCTCTACAGACTACAGAGCCCACAGCGCTCCTCCAAACCCCTTATAGACGGTTGACTTGATTGCTTGTCGGCTTGTTCAAGAACGAGTAAACACCCCCGAAACAAAATCCTGGCTACGGCCTTGGGTTCGAGGCTCGACTTCGAGCCTACCCCGAGATAGTTATTGTATGGGGAACTTGAGCAAGTCCGTCACTCGCAATTGCTCAGCGCCAAAGACTGATGCTAGAGAAATTGGCCACCAGAAAATGCGTAGGGCCTAAAATCTAGCAAACATCAGAGAAAAATGGCCAAATCTCAGCCATTTTTCTCTGATTTTTGCTAGATTTATTTTTTATGACCTTGAAATGACCTTCAGACCAAAAATCCAGCTTGGCAACAGCGGTTTTCTTAATCAGCAGGGTCGAATTAGTATAAAAAATATGTTGCCAAAAGTGAACATGACTTGCCGCTTGCATCGCTTTTTTGAGGACTTTTCAGCTCTGCGCGCCTAGACTAGCCTAATAGGCAATCACGTGGTTCCAGAGATTGCAGCTTGAAGTAGGCTACTTTTAACTGGAACGTGCATAAATATGTGCAACATCTTCTGCAAAGACATTAGCCTAGACTACTGTGACACATGTATACAGTATTGCCAGTCAAATAAACCCAGATTTTTTTAATTCTAGAAATCTCAGAAAACCCCAGATTTTATTTTATAAAAACGATATTAGGCCTATTAATTAGGATATTAGGAGGCTTTGTTACCAACAAACATTGTAGGCAATGTGTGGCTAATTAAACGTTAAACTGGGGAGGCTACATGTGTAGGCCTATAGGGGGCTAAGAAAAACGAAGGGGCTAACTTTACAGCTAGGGGGCTACAGCACCCTAGCCCCCCCCCCCACGTAAACCGCCACTGAATATTAAAGTGATTGTCTCATGTAGGCCTATGCCAGTTTTGCACCTGTCTATAATCTATATGTAGGCCCTACTTAATTTGTTTTTGCACTGTCTAACCATTGTGGTGAATAAAAACACAAACTCGGTAATCTATAATAGGCTAGGCGCCTAAAATACAAAACAACTTGGATTTACAACGCGTAGGCCTAAGTAGGGTGGGACAATACCTAGGGCAGGACCTGACATTACTTGGAACATCAACAGACAGATTTTGAAGGATATCTGAGCCTAAATGGGTATTGGGTAACCAGTGTAGTTGTCGTAGAGACAGGGTGACGTTATATAGGCCTATATATATAAGAGGTCGTTGGGTGATGTAATCTGTAGGACCAACGTTTATGTAGGGCCGATGAATAAACTGTAGGCCTATGCATTTAAGTTTACGGGTCCCCTCTGCACGGTTGCCAGCGTCCGGAAAACGGACATGTGCTCCTTTTTGGCCTCATTACCTCTGTCCGGCAGGCAAAGCTAACAGTGTGGAAAATGTCCGGCTTTTTGCATGTTTGTACTATTGGCCATTGACTATTATTTCATGGCAGTTTCTAACGACTTTACAGGTGCATGTCGTCCCTATCTTCCCCTCTCGGCCTACCTCTGCCCCACCCCATAATGATAAAAAAATCAGAAATTTTTTCCTCAAAATCGGTCCCAAAAAAAGTTATATACAGATTTTTGTCTCTGGAACAGCGTCAATACAAAAAAAGTAAACCGTAGGCCTGTGTTTGAGCGAAATACCGGTTTTTAATACGAATCCGAACAGCGCTGACAAAAATGGCGTCCATGGCAGCCTAAATATAGATATCGATGAAGCCCGGATGAAGCCAACCAGCGTTGCTAGTCAAGTATACGAGATACACCCAGATTTTCTTCTAAAACCCCCAGATATACCCACATTATTATAATTATTATTATTAATTATTATTATTTTTATTATTATTAGGCGAAACTGAACGTCACAGGAACACTTTCACTTAAAATTTTTGCATTGATGTATTTGATCACTTAAAAAGCTTGGAAATCGTGCATTTGCACTAGCCGGCCCAGCTGAATGGAATAAGCTGCCAGACTTTATTCGCAGATCTTCAACTTTAACGCTTTTCAAAAAGAACCTCAAGACTTATTTGTTTAAGATTTGTTATGACTAGACTTTCCTGTTACGCGCTTTTGTGCAAGATTCTTTTTGTTTAGGCGCTCTATAAATGACAGTATAATAATAATAATAATAATAATTGATAGGCAAAGCTGTCCAATGCTAGGAAACGCCGTAGGTCCTAGGAGGACTTCCTATAGGCTCGTAGTTGTCGTAGAGAGAGGGCGATGTAATATGTAGGACCAAGGTTTATGTATGCATAAACTGTATGAATTTAAGTTTACGGGTCCCCTCTGCACGGTTGCCAGCCAGTGTGATTCTCGTTAACGATAACGATAACGAAAATGTTCGTTAACGAAAATAAAATGATTTCGTTAACGTTAACTATACAGACTATAACTAAAAAATATCATTAACTATAACTATAACTATAACGAAAATAACATTAACGAAAATTCATCTTTAATTTCGTTATCCGAAAAAATAAAAATAGGAAGTGCAATATGGACGAGCCGACATAAATAAGTGACGAAAATGCGATATTTTATTATGCAATTTGTCAGTTACTTTGGAAACTCGTGTATTCATGAAGCTGAATGCACCCATGCTTCAAAGGCTTTCAAAGCTCTGAACAAATTGTGAAACAGCGTTGTTAATACGCACAATTTTGCTTATAGCCTTAATTATTGTAACTAAGTAGTAACTAAAATTAACTAAAATAAAAATCCATTAACTATAACTATAACTATAACTAAAAATAATACTAACTATAACTATAACTATAACTAAAATAGAAAAAACCATTAATGACTATAACTATAACTATAACTAAAATAAAATCTGTAAGGAGAATCACACGGTTGCCAGCGTCCGGAAAACGGACATGTGCTCCTTTTTGGTCTCATTACCCCTGTCCGGCAGGCAAAGCCAACAGACTGGAAAATGTCCGGCTTTTTGCATGTTTGTACTATTGGACCGTTGACTATTATTTCATGGCAGTTTCTAACGACTTTACAGGCGCATGTTGTCCCTATGTTCCCCTCTCGGCCTACCTCTGCCCCACCCCATAATGATAAAAAATTCAGAATTTTTTTCCTCAAAATCGGTCCCAAAAAAAGTTATATACAGATTTTTGTCTCTGGAATAGCGTCAACACAAAAAAAGTAACCCGTAGGCCTGTGTTTGAGCGAAATCCCGGTTTTTAATACGAATCCGAACAGCGCTGACAAAAATGGCGTCCATGGCAGCCTAAATATAGATATCGATGAAGCCCGGATGAAACCAACCAGCGTTGCTAGTCAAGTATACGAGATACACCCAGATTTTCTTATAAAACCCCCAGATATACCCACATTATATTTTAAAAAAAATATTTAATTATTATTATTTTTATTATTATTAGGCGAAACTGAACGTCACAGGAACGGACTTTCACTTACAATTTTTGCATTGATGTATTTGATAGGCAAAGCTGTCCAATGCTAGGAAACGCCGTAGGTCCTAGGAGGACTTCCTATAGGCTCGTAGTTGTCGTAGAGAGAGGGCGATGTAATCTGTAGGACCAAGGTTTATGTATGCATAAACTGTATGAATTTAAGTTTACGGGTCCCCTCTGCACGGTTGCCAGCGTCCGGAAAACGGACATGTGCTCCTTTTTGGTCTCATTACCCCTGTCCGGCAGGCAAAGCCAACAGACTGGAAAATGTCCGGCTTTTTGCATGTTTGTACTATTGGACCGTTGACTATTATTTCATGGCAGTTTCTAACGACTTTACAGGCGCATGTTGTCCCTATGTTCCCCTCTTTTTTAGTGTCTTCCCCACCCCAAGATAAAAAATTCAGAATTTTTTCCCTCAAAATCGGTCCCAAAAAAGTTATATACAGATTTTTAGTCTCTGGAATAGCGTCAACACAAAAAAAGTAAACCGTAGGCCTGTGTTTGAGCGAAATCCCGGTTTTTAATACGAATCCGAACAGCGCTGACAAAAATGGCGTCCATGGCAGCCTAAATATAGATATCGATGAAGCCCGGATGAAGCCAACCAGCGTTGCTATAGTCAAGTATACGAGATACACCCAGATTTTCTTCTAAAACCCCCAGATATAACTACATTATATTATTATAATTATTAATTATTATTATTATTTATTATTATTATTAGGCGAAACTGAACGTCACAGGAACGGACTTTCACTTAAAATGTTTTGCATTGATGTATTTGATAGGCAAAGCTGTCCAATGCTAGGAAACGCCGTATAGGTCCTAGGAGGACTTCCTATAGTTGTCGTAGAGAGAGGGCGATGTAATCTGTAGGACCAAGGTTTATGTATGCATAAACTGTATGAATTTAAGTTTACGGGTCCCCTCTGCACGGTTGCCAGCGTCCGGAAAACGGACATGTGCTCCTTTTTGGTCTCATTACCCCTGTCCGGCAGGCAAAGCCAACAGACTGGAAAATGTCCGGCTTTTTGCATGTTTGTACTATTGGACCGTTGACTATTATTTCATGGCAGTTTCTAACGACTTTACAGGCGCATGTTGTCCCTATGTTCCCCTCTCGGCCTACCTCTGCCCCACCCCATAATGATAAAAAATTCAGAAATTTTTTCCTCAAAATCGGTCCCAAAAAAAGTTATATACAGATTTTTGTCTCTGGAATAGCGTCAATACAAAAAAAGTAAACCGTAGGCCTGTGTTTGAGCGAAATCCCGGTTTTTAATACGAATCCGAACAGCGCTGACAAAAATGGCGTCCATGGCAGCCTAAATATAGATATCGATGAAGCCCGGATGAAACCAACCAGCGTTGCTAGTCAAGTATACGAGATACACCCAGATTTTCTTCTAAAACCCCCAGATATACCCACATTATATTATTATTATAATTATTATTAATTATTATTATTTTTATTATTATTAGGCGAAACTGAACGTCACAGGAACGGACTTTCACTTACAATTTTTGCATTGATGTATTTGATAGGCAAAGCTGTCCAATGCTAGGAAACGCCGTAGGTCCTAGGAGGACTTCCTATAGTTGTCGTAGAGAGAGGGCGATGTAATCTGTAGGACCAAGGTTTATGTATGCATAAACTGTATGAATTTAAGTTTACGGGTCCCCTCTGCACGGTTGCCAGCGTCCGGAAAACGGACATGTGCTCCTTTTTGGTCTCATTACCCCTGTCCGGCAGGCAAAGCCAACAGACTGGAAAATGTCCGGCTTTTTGCATGTTTGTACTATTGGACCGTTGACTATTATTTCATGGCAGTTTCTAACGACTTTACAGGCGCATGTTGTCCCTATGTTCCCCTCTCGGCCTACCTCTGCCCCACCCCATAATGATAAAAAATTCAGAATTTTTTCCCTCAAAATCGGTCCCAAAAAAGTTATATACAGATTTTTGTCTCTGGAATAGCGTCAACACAAAAAAAGTAAACCGTAGGCCTGTGTTTGAGCGAAATCCCGGTTTTTAATACGAATCCGAACAGCGCTGACAAAAATGGCGTCCATGGCAGCCTAAATATAGATATCGATGAAGCCCGGATGAAGCCAACCAGCGTTGCTAGTCATGTATACGAGATACACCCAGGTTTTCTTCTAAAACCCCCAGAAATATCCAGATTACATTATTATTATTATTAATTATTATTACATTGTATTTTTTTATTATTATTATAGAATATAAAGTCCTATCCGTCACCTACAACACACTTCAATCCTCCCAGCCCTCGTATCTCCGTCAGTTCTTCACGGTCCAAACTCTTCGTTCATGGTTCAACCCGTTCATCTTCCACCCTCACACTGCTCCGCCCTTCCGTCACCTCATCGCTTAAATTTGCAAATCGCGATTCGCTCCATATATCCATAGCTGTACCGCTTCCTTGGAAGAAACTCCCGCCTGTACTACGACAAATATCCGATCCATCCCACGAACTCACCAAAACCTCACCTCTTGCTATCTCTCCACAGGTCTTCCACTCCAAACTGAAAACACTGCTTTTTCACAAATCCTATCCCGATTCCTTCTCCTCCCCTCACCTCCCTCGCCATTTCAACTCTAAACATCATCCACCTTAGCCGTCTGACTGTCTGCCTGCCTGCCTCTCTGGATTTTGACCCTCTGCCTATCGATTCTGTTTTGATTAAGCGCCTGTGATTAAGCCCGATAGCGCATTGGATAACACACTGGCATAGAGAGCGAGAGGTACCGAGTTCGATATCCGTAGGCGGACATGCTTTGTAGACTGCTATTAGCGCCGTGTAGCCTATTGCATTTGCAGGCTGTCTGTTCTGTTAGTAGTTTAGATTTATGTCTTCTGTCAGGCGCTTCAATACAGAAAAGATTATTATTATAATATTATTATTATTTGCTAAATAAGATAGAACTAGTAGTTTATTATCAAGTTATCCACGATGTTGGTGTTTTATTTTGTTCATTGGTTTGCTTTTCGCGTGCGGACGTCCGCAAAGGGGCGGGGTAAGGCTAAATGCGGACAAGGGAGGGAGGGGTCCAAAGTAGGTCATTTTCTGCGGACGTCCTTAATGGACGACCCCTTAGTGCTACTGTCCGCGATGATAACTAACTGATGTTGTTACAGTGCATACTGTAATCGTCGCAACCGTGCTGCTGTAGGCGACTGATGAAGGGCGTAAAGGACCAGATAAAGATGAACCGGGCAGAGGAGAAGCAGAAGCTGAAGGAAGAGAAAACGGAGGCCGAGGACCAGCGCAAGATCCTCCAGACCGGACTCGAGCACGTCGCCACGGCCGCCCGTGTCTCGTTCGTCAGCTCCCCGCGCAGCACCCCTTCTCCGACGGGTGAACGACCCAACAGCGCCTCGACGATAGGCACGTCGACGGTCAAGTCCACTGTCGGAGGGAAGTCAAGTCTAGGGCGATCAGTCGGAAACGGAACGGCGTCCAAGGGTTCCTTTGTATCACAGTCGAGCTCCAAAGCTAATGGAATGGGCGGCGACAAGGCGAAGGATGGTTATGCAACCAAGGGAAGCCAAAGAATGTCAGTGACCAGTTCTACCACGCTCATCAAGAGTCCAACTCAAACGGCGAAAGGCGGAAGAACGGCGGCGTAGATGGACAGCAAAACTAAAGACACAAAGATTCTCAAACAGAGCTTATGTTGAGAAAAAACGATTCTACCAGTGATCCCATCCTAAACAAACAAGAACCGGAATGCCTGCTGCAGGCACCATGTTAATCTTGACATTTTTACCAGTACGGCGTTCCGGTCGTCAAAAAAGAACCGGAACGCCGTTCCGGTCCCAACCGAACCCTGGATTCTACAAACTACAGGGATAGGCAATGGAAGTGGCTGAACAGCTATTCGTGCCCGTCTTCAGAGATAAGCTACATGGCTCATGCGATGAACGCCAATTGCTCTGAAACTTCCATCTGATGTAATGTAATAACATGCAATGTTAATAAACATTTACAAAGCGCCCTGCACGCACTTCCCAAAGCGCTGCAGTAGATGATCTTAATGTCTCTAGTTAGTGACCTGCTCCTTTGCATTCCAGTCATGCTCCTGAATGCTGAAAGTTGCCATGCTCGGCAGCACATACATAAACTAGGGTGGCCCAAACTTACATGGGACATTTTTTGGTTAAAACAATGCTCCATAAAGCTCCCTTCTTCCATGAAGACACTGTGTTGAAAACAATGAACAGATCTGAGCAAGTTTAGAGGTTGCTCCTTTTTGACACTTTTTGTAGAAATCACAAGAATTACGCATCTGACGTTGCTATAGCTACATTATAAATCAAAATTAGCATCCATGAACCTTCTTTCTAAATTATAACATAGATGCCAATAGTGTTTAAGTAAATAAATGAATAGACCTAATAAACTTACAAATCAAAAAGCTTGCTTGAAGTTCTTTGTGTTTAAAAACAGTTCCTGAATAAGAGGTAATTTAGCCTTGTGGAAGCATGCATTTCCAACTTTTTGGGCCACCCTACTGCCCATTGACGAAATTCACCGTTGGGTTGTGACAGTTCAGCCATGGACCCTGGTCTACAACTGCACTGGCCAGTGACAGATAGGCACACTGCATCTAGAAGAATTGGGAGTCCTTGATTCATGCTGTTTGAATGATTCTCAGGCAGCAATCCTTCAAGATATCTACTAATGACATGATAACGCCAACTGAGAGACAATAGGACTGAAAGAAGTTGCATTAAAAATCCACAGAAAATGAGTACAACGTTCCACGTCGATAAAAACATTTCTAAGGAAGCACGAGCTGTCAAAGGTATTCCACTGAATGTGACAACCAAGGCTATGCAAATGGATAGCAGCATAAGTCCTTTCCCCTCTCATCTTATCTTCATTAAAGTTTTACTAGACATCCTTACTTGGAGCCAACTTCAAAAAGAAGAAACAAAGAAACAGGCTATACCATTAAAATTTTTGGCAATTCCTAAAGATAAAAAGTTGCTGAGCAACCCAATTTTGATAACACATTTGTGACGCCAGGGGTCAAAACCCGTCACATGTCGGTTTCTGACCTTTTTATTCAATCATAATCTACAATTAATCTGCTTCAAAATAATTTTTACAGAACGAAAGTATCTTTTTTCTAACTGAAGTTATGCTCGTTTTATTCTTTCATTGGTATTGAGTGAAAAACTCGAATAAAAAGTTTCGGGATATTTGTGTCATCAAAGTCTTCAGCAATCATTAATTGATTATTCTGCAATTTTGCTTAGCAATAAAGGGCTATATTCTGTATCGAATAAAGCTAACGGCATCAAAATCGGATTACTACTTTGCAAATTATGGCAAATTCACAGACAAGTGCTGAATTGAAGAATATTCTACAATTTTGACCGGTCTCGCCTATTTCAGCTTCTAGCTCAGTATCTAGGAAGCGACGGGTTTTGAGCCATGGCGTCACATTTCGATAACACAAATGTCACTGACCCGTGTAACTCATTCCTATCATGTCTGCTAAATCAGTCTATAAATCTACTCCGAACTGTCCAAATAGTGGCCAACGAGCCTAAATACTTTATAAATCAGATTACGTGAAAGAAACTGCACAAACTTGATTTGGTGGAACAGGTTCCATTTAAGAGCCCCTACTGGTATGGTTCACACTGATCAGCACTGCCAAGCATACATCAGAGGGCTGTGTGTTTAGGCTTGAGCCACCCTTGCCACAGGTCAGAAGTCTCCACTGCCTGTGGAGATATAGAGGTTCGTCACTCACGGTTTCTTAAGCGTCAAACCGTCCTCTTGCAATGATCTTCAACCGAATATACATGCAGAACGCCTCACGTGACTTAGTACAATGTGCGACCTGTGTTGTCTAAACTCCCTTCTATGTAGGTTACTTGGATAGCAAGGCAAGCAGCAAATCTTAGAGGTTCTCAGTGTTATCCAATAATAAACTTTCTAAATGAATCTGATGTACAACTAAGTTTTTAAAAATACATGACGTCCTTCAACCAAAAAGTTTCCGATTGTCAATTCAGTATACTTTTCGAACGTCAATCAATCAGCAATAGAGTAGTGGAGGACAACATAGTCAACTCCAACAAATCAAATGCAGATGTAGCAAACGGCAAAAAATTCTGCTCGGCTGAATAACAACTTGCTAACTATGTCTAGTATCAAAATCATAATTTCATTTCTTAAAATCGTCCCAGGAACACAGTACTTGAAACGGTCAAAACAATTCAACCTCTCTAATTGAACATGGCTGGGGCTCATCTCAGTTCAATCATTTTTTATAGTGTGCAACCACGTAACCACAGTTGACAGAATAACATGGCGCCGCAAACACCCAAGCTGAAGCCAACGTTAGCAAAAATTTCAGATGCCAGTCCAACTTTTAGTTATAGTACGGGACAGAGAGAGATGTCAGCTGGGACTCTTGGATTTCACGCACAACACGCAGTCGGTTTAGCATTCGAGTCATGCCTTCGACTCCGAGCGATAGCGTCGAGTACCAGACTGGACTGTCAGGAACACATGACCTTTCTGGAACAAGATAGAAAACGTCGCTGCGATTCTTTATGCTCTCTGGACTGTGAAAACAAAACACATTCAAAATTACTATGTTTCCTATTTTTCACTATAATTATTTCATTTTCATAATCAAAACACAACTGCTGCCCTTAGGTGACCAGCTGTGATGAGGACACAATGGACACATCCTAGCTGTCTTTGGCTTTGAATGTCATATAGCACCAGGGCTGAAACTGTGCTTTAACACTTTAATGACAAGAGTGTACCAAAAACAACTGGAAAACCAATGCCGTTCATAGTTTGGGACAACCAGTCCATTTAGATAACACAAGTGTTAAAGGCATGTATATATATGTATGTATATTTGTAAGTATGTTGTCCTGTATGAATCTGAGCATTAAAAAACACACCACAAATTATTTAACATCACATGCTGGGGACTAGTGTGAACAATTTGTGTTAACCGATATTCGTGTTAAACTTTAATTAATTCCAGTTGTCAAATTCTGCATTTGACATATCAGCTTTTACTGTAAACACACCGATTATAGATTATAGTAAACATTGATCAACTACACTCAAAAATCAGTGTGTTTGCTTTGCAAGGTGAGTCATAGCACAGAGTAAGATTATAGTAATACAATACAATAGAACTACATTTGATATTGCCCTTTTTATAGAGTTCAGAAGTGCACACGACCATATGAAAGAACGTTGATGGTGCAGTGCAATTGTGAGTGAAGGACTTGCTCAAGGTCCCTACACAGCGACCATCTAAGGGTTGAGCGCTCTAACCAATTGGCCACCATGCCCCTCATCAGTAAACAATAGCTAGACTGTGCAGGCACACAAGGTTAATAAACAAGACCCTTCACTTTGGATGAGCAGAGCCAGATGTAAAAAAGAAACCAACATTTCTTGTCATCCAAGGTTTTTGTATTGCATAACTCAGTGAACAGATTGCAACTGTCAGCAAAAGCCGCAAAAAGGGGTGAATCAAAAACTACTTACCATTTTGATAGATAGAATTCATACAGCTTCACAGGACATCTGAGAGGATTCTCAACATTTTCTGCTTGCTCAAATACTGGCAAATCCTCCTTCTTTCGTTTTTGTGCTGCTTCTCCAGTGCCTGCCAAATGATAAGGAGAAATTAGCACTTAAACAATACATACATGCAGTTATATAAATCCGTTTAGTTGATTCTATACTTTCCTATAATTATTCAATATGTAGAATTGCAGTTTTGTAGCTTGCTGCATGCGTAGAAGAAGAGCAGGCCCTTAAGTAAGCCTTCTAAAGCAGCCATAGGTATGAAGTGTTAGCGACTTCATTTTCTTAGCCTCGGCATACGACGGCGGGTGGCCAGTCCTCTCCCCGTTATCCTCAAACTATCTTGTAAGTCCCACTTGGTTAGAAAGGATTTACTAAAGTTCTGGTTGTGTCGGCTGGACAACCCCTCTGACACAATGCAACACTCATGACCATGCCTGTGCCCGGCATTCAGCTTTATAGCAGCGCTCTAGAAATTCAGAGTTCATGATTACAATTATGGTACCAGGTGAAATTCACAACAATACATAATATCTTCCAAAACAATTCCTCCAATCAGATATTGTCAGACTTACTTATCAAAATTATTCTCGTATCCAACCTGCAATGGTGCACGATACTAGACTTACAACATATCAAATGGTACCATACCACTACCAATGTGTCTGACAGCACCAAACTACTAGTCAAAATGAGATGTCCACTATAACTCAATGACTTCTACAATGCCATTCTCATAATGCACAAGGTATGGCTGGTGAAAGGCAAAACCAGTTTCCAGTGACACCACTGTCACAAAGCAAATTTATGCCCTGTCTAAAGTCTATGCACATCTGTGATAATGCCTGACTTTGTATCTGGACAGAACTGTATCTTAACCCTTCAACGACTAGCTGCATTGGTTTCCCATACATACATGCTCCATCGTTAAAAGGTTAAGGATATCTCAGAATAGAACTCGCCCATCTGAGATGGTGCATAGTAGCGCAGGTAGACGCTTCTTCCGGGCTTTCCTGCCGGCGTGCTGGTCTTCTTCCAGTGTTTCATGATGTGGGAGAATGACAGCCCGAGGTGTTCTTCTGCCGTGCGCAGCATGAAATGCTTCGTGTTGAAGTAGATGAGAGTGTTGAGTAAGACATGAGGGGAGTGAGCACCGAGCTGCTTTGCCTCCCACAAATGCTCCTCCTCAATCCGACAGACGAGCATGCCTACAAAATCAGTATGAAGTTTTGTAGGTACATATAAGTATGCATGTATCAAGACAGTCATTATATCACCTTTTAAGTTCGTCTCAAAATAACTATGGTTCATGGGCGTTTGGAAATGCGTTGCACAGTAAGTGCAACATTACATACATACAATGTAATCATGTTTGAAGCGGATATATGTGCAAGTGCAGCACCTATAATCTCCACTGGCAGAAGAGCACACTGATTGCCAAGCCGTCAGACTCAATATTGATCAGGTGGTGTACGTCACCGAGGATAATTACATTATGGCAAAATCAGAATCTTTAAATGACATGCCTTTAAACGTTCATGGCATTTGTAATCCACGTTAAAACTATAGCTGCAGTAGCGTTAACAAACCCTGGGCATTCAGGCGCACTTCGTAGTGATTCAGGACCTCGTTGAGGACCTCGGTGAATTTCTCATAGAAAAAGTCTGTGAAGATGTTGTCAATTCGGCCATTTTCATACAGATATTCTTGTATGCCTGCAAAAGTATTTAAGACCATTTATCATACAGATACGCAGAGTATCTGAACAAGTTGTTCAGATGTCAATAAACACCAAACATTCCCTAACAAAACACCATGAGATTGCAAAAGATCTCATATCGCTGGTTCAGTAATTCAATATCGCTCACGTGATAACAGGCTAGTTACTGCTTACGTCATATTGAATCTAGGATTAGGCTTTTACCCACTTACCTGTGATAAAGGACGCTGAATGGTTAGTCTGTAAAAGGTGGGAAAGAAAGAGTTGAAAACAGAAGTAGAGTAGTCGCATCTGGCAAGTTAGTTTAAAAGTCTAAAGAAGTTGAATTTCATTCAAGCTCATTTGTGAACCTTCTGCAGTTCTTGCCATTTGTTCTTACTTGTATTTAAATAAGTTGTTCATGGTTCTATACATCATTCTACTTCGTTAATGCCACCAAACTAACTGGCGGAGTCATCAAAGAACCCGATAGGCTTTGTCGTCACAAACAAGACATTCAGACTTTTGTTTGCTTATCACTACTTCTTAAAATTCTTGTGCAACGTTTCAAAATTGTTCTAGATTAACTTGACACCATTGTACTTCATACTTCCAGTCTAATTTTACAGGATACAACATAGTCAAACCTGCAATGAACATTCCATGGTGCTTGCTACATGTGTTAATTATGAAACCTGAAGATCTGGGTGAAACTGCTAAACATAGTCGTACCATATCATGCCAATTTAAAAAAGATCCATTTCTTACCAAGACACAGATAGAAGATGCTGTCGGGTGCATACTCTTCTCCATTTGGTTTTCGCACCTCCTTCACAAACAGACACAGAGCATAGTTGAGTTCATCTGCTGAACACTGCAACAGATCAAGCTTAAAGAGCCGCTGCCGGGAACTCGTTTTCGGTGGAGCGATTCGTTCAAGCTGTGAATTCTTCTGTATGGCCCAGTGTTTGTAGGCATTGACGCCATAGGTGAACTTCAGAACGCAGTTAGCATCTGCAGGTGGTTCTACAATGACAGGTGACGTCATGACTGGAACTGGTGTAGTCTCGGCAGTTTCTTCATCAACTCGTGGTTTCTTTGCTACTGATGAACCCCGACCACCGCGTGACGCACCGCGCCTCTTGCCTCGGCCACGGGCTGATCCACCACGAGGCGTGGAAATCATATGCGATGCTTGGAGGATGTCATTGTCAGTAGCAATCGTGTCAAAAACAGGCATTGACACAACTGGGAGGGATTCTGAAAAAAATACACATGAACAGAAGCATTGTAGCTGATAGGTAACTTCTAATCCTGTGCTCACATAAATAAACAATGGCTGGGGGCGTATATTTGTCACCAGTTGGCCAACAGGTTGGTAGAACGTCTTAGTGGAAGATGGTTGACACTTCTCCAAGGAATTTCCTCATATTTTCTTCACTGAATCCCACATTTCCATGCTGCAGATGGCATATAGGTCAGAGGGTCCACTGTCCAACTGGAAACCTCTTTCTCCTCTGAATATGTGGAAAAGTCTCGTGGTGAACAGGTTTCGATCGTGTGAATAAATACATCCACAGATACACAAAATCCATTACAAATATGAAAAATAACTGATATGCAAATTTGATCATATTAAAAGTACAAACAAACAAAGAATTATTGACCAGCTTCCAAGCTAAGGTGAAGAGTTCCCCCAATGAACAAGTCAGACTATGAATCAGCAACCAACATGTCGCAGACAAACGCAGAATTCAAGCTGAAATGCCTGCTTCACAGACTTATTATGGTTGGCTAGTTTTCAACCAAATTTTAGTCTTCACTATACAAAACCCTTAATTAATGTTAATAACAACACGACATGAAGAGCCATACCACGAGCCCGAATAGGAGTCGGGTCGACCGCATCCTCAAGATCCAAGTTTGGTTCACTCTGCATTTCGGCCATTCTGAGTGCCATTTGAAGCATGTCTTCAGCCAGTTCTCCATTGGTTGCCTGTGAATGTACAGGTGGAGGAAGTGCAGTGGTGTCGGCAGAAACAAGATGGGGGCTACCTGTAAAGAACCAATCAGCAGAACTGAAACACTCACCTAAGAAGTCATATTTAAACTTACACTACTGCAGTCGTCTGAAATCTTTAGAGTGAAAGAGGAAGATAGAGAAAATAATACAATACAAAACAACACTTACAGATGGTGAAAACTGGTTATGTTACTCAGCTTAGAAGAATCTAGAACAGCCAGTAACATCAGTATTCAATAGATTTCAACACAGCAAACTAATGCAATACTGAAAACTAGTAAAATGCTCTAAAAGGCACTGTTAAACAGTGTGGACTCGTTTATGCGCTTCCAGTTAACATGCCATTAAGCTTACTGCATGGTAGTTGGTACCCCAATGCTATTAACTTAACAAACCAATGCACCGCACAATAACTGAAGTCCAGCACTAAATACTGATTTCTTCAGCATTATCCTTTTTTACATGTGGTCTGATCTACATGTTGTACATTTGTACAATAAGGCAAGTCTCCCCCAACGACTCCACTTTAACGAGTCCCACCGTTAACTCCTTAGACAGAGCACTCCTAAAGCATGGTAACACCTGCATGCGGAAATGTAGTCAAACAATATAAACCTGCAAGAGGAAAAGTGTTTGCACTCACCTGCATCATTGTCTTCATCTTCAGATTCTGACACACTCTCCGATGCCTTGTTGGCGTTGGCAACAGCCTCAGCCATCATAAGCAACTCAGCCTCAAATGGATCAGAAGGAACTCTCTCCTGAAGTTCCTGTAACAGACACAGTATTGAAACATCAACCAGAGCAGAAACATAAAATAATAACAAAATTAATAAAAAGAATATTTGAAGCAAGGCATAATACTGTAGTTAAAAAACGATTGAAAAGATATTTGAAGCAAGGCATAATACTGTAGTTAAAAAACGATTGAAAAGATATTTGAAGCAAGGCATAATACTGTAGTTAAAAAACGACTGAAAAGACATAAATATACAGAAATGAATGACATTCAGACATAAAAAGAGGCAAAAACAGTGTACAAATGTGACAAAGAGAAATGACAGAAAATTTAAATGCTTTGTAGACAGAGACAATAAAATGAGAGAAAAAATTCAACTGCCAATGAATAAGAAATTCTGCTGACACGAACCTTGATCTTCTTCATAATGCCAGCAGTGGACTTCTTAGTTGTTGGAATGAAGACAGGAATGGGAACAGGGATTGGAACCATGATTGGGTAGGGCACAGGACTTGAGAACATCATCATTGGTGCTGGCGTTACAGTAGGAACTGGACATGGAACCACCATCTTCTTTGGTTCCCAATTCTCCTCTACAGTTACAGTACCAAATACAACCAAACATGGCATCATAAAGAGTCTCCATTTATGGCTGGGACTTGATCTGAAAGTCACAACCACTGATACCGTTTCATTATTCCGAATCAATTTCAGTTCACAGCTCCTACTTCTCCAAACTAGGGTTGTTAATATCATTTTTTTTGGCAAACCGATTATCGGTTTTAGAAATCCGATTTTAAACCGATTATCGTTTTTTATTAGCCTTCGTAGAAAATTCAATATATTATCATATAATGCAAGTTACTGAAAACCGATAACGCTACGCAACGTACGTGCACGTACGGGGTTCTACTATTACCTTGTTGGCTGTGGCAGACTCGGCTTTATATATGAGGCAATAATACGTCCCTGTGGGTTCTACTATTACCTCGTTGGCTGTGGATGTCTCCGTTTTATAAAATTATATAAGAGGCAGAATTCGATAATCGTTTTGTCAATAATGAAAACCGATAATCGTTTTCGAAACCGATAATCGGATTTCCGATTATCGTTTAACATCCCTACTCCAAACCTAGGCCTATGTTACCGGAAATTCTAAATTTAAACTGCAAATATAAGTAGGCCTACTATATCCTCAAAATCAGAAGAAAAAAGAAAAAAGGATCAGTAATAAAGCATTATGTTAGGTTTTTAGCTGCAGGAAACAACAAAACTAATTTCCACAAGTTTCAAATTCATTAATCAGTTAGTTCCATGTATATATTTTATAAACAAAATAAGAGTTACAGAAAGGCAACAGCCCTGCCTGTCTCCTACCTGTCTGGCAGCCTTTTCCCACTGTGTGTGGTCGACATGATGTAGCCTTTGTCTGCATATAGGGCTTGCACAGAAGTGCTTTGTTTTTCACCTGCTTCGGAGGTGGAGGCTGAACAATCACCTCCTGTGGTGCCATTGTCTGGACCTACAACACAGTTGTCATGTTCTCAGTTGTACATACCCAAATATTTTTTATTATAATTTCAACATTTATTATATTCTTTTCTTTATAGTAGCCTTTGTGATATGTAAGCTATGAAGCAGTGTTTCATCTTGAACTGATTGTAATAATAAAAAAAATATTATCAACTATGATTGCCACAATAGTGTTTATAAATTTTTATAGAAAACCTATCAAACTAACTTTCATATCAAACTAGCTTTCATGCCAAAAACAGAAATATGATTTTAGAAAATATCTGTTTCATTGGCATCCTGGAAGAACCGATACACTGTCAAACATCCTTATAAGGACCGAGTCTTTGGCAGTCACATCAACAACCACCTTACAGGCTATATGTATTATTAGTGTAATTTTTTTAAATATAAACTAAATTTGGCATCCAGGTTCCAGACTAAGTTATAACTGAATTCATGTTATAAGGAAACTCAGATGCAATAAATTGGTGCTGTACAAATGTTTAATAATAATAATCTGCACTAAGTTATTTAATTCACCCTCAAGAGCTCCTTCTTAGTTCTTATCATCATCAATCATATGTCAAAATTCCATTTCCCAAGACATTAGTACTATATAGGTAATCAAAACTAGTTAGTTTCAGCACCTTTTAGCAAACTAAATGCCATTAGATTTTAATGAAAGGCTAAAGCCATACCAAAGAAAACAGGAATGAAATCGCAGAGACTGGGACCAGGAAATGAAAACATTAGCCTTTAAATAACAAAACAATTAAAGGAAGTCAACACTTACCCCGATGTGGCCAACTGACTTTGCAGGAGTCTTTAATACATCTAAAAACAGTTTCAGAGAAATTCTTTAGTCAAATCAGCAAAACACGACTTTGTTTGTGCCACTGAACATCCATGTTTAAGAACTACATATTTAATCTGATGCTATTAGTTCTTCCTATTGTACATAAGAATGATCGTAAAGCCGACATTTCTTTGTCAGTCTGAGACAAATATCAACAAGGAGATGGCAGCATGGAGATTTTGAATCAATCATTGCACTTGGCTGCCCAGCACCCATGGTAATATTATAGCCTCTCACTTGTAGACATTAGCAGTCTCTTCTTTTGACATACCATACTTTTCTCACTTTGTACACTCTTCCGATCTCAAGGCACACAGTTATTTTATCTTTGACAGCCTTGTTCACAGTGACAGTTTCTCAGGAGGTGCCACAAAAATGTTCAGATGCGTGCATAGATACATACATGCACACCTACAAACAAACAAACATAACAGCATACCATAATATGCTTACCTGTTAGCTGGGGTACTGGTGGAGTTGCTGTCGGTGCTGCCAGTGAAACAATGTTTGAGATGACTGGCAGTGGAGTTGGTGGAGATGACACTGGTGACAACGTTGACTGGGCTGCGACTGAAGACAACACAGAGGAACCAACATTGTTATGTATGAATGATAATACTTGTATAGTGTCTTTTAGAACAGGGTTCCCATGAATTGATAGTTTCAAATTCCCTGACTTTCCAGATAACTTTCCAAAAAATTACAGATACAACTATTAATGCAAGTTTGAAAAAAACTACATTTTTAATATTTCCTTATTGGTGCCTCCCTTCTTGACGTCGATCCCTTTCCATCTATTCATTTTGAAAAATTCAGTTCAACAAAACGTTAACAGTTTTAGTTACTTTCTTGGCAATTCCATGTTGGGTAACATCATTTGGAACACGTCCTTCATGTCCTTTGACGAATTCAGTGAAAAATAGGACATAACAGCTTCTTTCCCTGAGCATAGCAAAAACTGTGCAGAGAAGCGAGAAAGAAATAATAAAAAAGACTAACCGAAGAACAAACTTGTTAAACTGTGACAGATTATATCTACTTTGGATTAAATCAAAATAACAAAATTACCTCTTGACGAGTGGCGTGTTCCATAGTGAGACCGCTTTGGTGGTGTAGCTGCAACCGTTGACTGTGCTGGTTGTGTGTTGGCAGTATTGGCAGTAACTTGATTGCCAGGCATTGGCAGTTGGCTTGAAGTTGCAGATGGTTGGCTAAACTGTGCTTGGAAAGCGACAACACACGAGTAACCACAGAAGTTACGAACAGATGCATCGCTCATAGTCAGGTGGTACTGGGCAGGGGCTCGCTTCCGGCACTGGTCACACAACACGCTCTGGTTGGAGTTAGCCTGCAGGTTGACTCGGTATAGCGACAGGCAGTTGAGCGAGCAGAACATCTGGTATTTGTTGTTAGCATCGAGTCGTTCGACCATGTCAAAGTTGGACTTACAGGTGTTACACCAGGTGCACTGAACAATGCGCTGCTTCTTTGTCTTGAACTCGCTGAGACAGGGGTTGGAGCAGAACGTCTTGGATGAACCTTCAAACTGTATTGTCTGAACCTGTGTCCCATCCAGACTGAACATAGAAGAACAGTTGTCGCACAGGTTCATCGACAGATTGTGCATCACACGGAAAGCCGAGAGGCATGCATCACTGCACAACTTGTGAGCCTGACCGTTGTATTTGGCCTCATGTCGAACAGTGGACATTTTTGTGCAGATTATACATTTTGACCTTCCAGATGGCCTTGAACCAGACGCAGGCTTGGACTTCGGGGCTGGGGTGGCCTCAACAATTTCTACATCGTCATCATCGTCCTCATCTTTTGTGGCCTGCTTCTTGGAGTGCTCGTATTTGACAAGACAGGCATGGCCACAGAAGTCTTTGTAGCCTTCACCCTCAACTGGAGCCACGAAAGCATTCATGTCACTGCGAAGGTCCTTGCCACAACTAGCACATGGCTTAATCTGCTTCTTAAAGCTGTTCAAGCAGGTCTGAAAAGCAGTCATAAGAAAAAACAATATTGTGACAGTAACCACAATTAAATTGCAGCAATCACTAATACTCGAATCTTACCAAAGATTTACAAGCCTTTTTGACGAGATTTATTAACTATATCATTAAAATTAGTGAAAGTGCCCAACGATTTATTAAGGAATATGGTAAACCAGCAAGTAGCCAGACTTGATCCTTTTTCTCTAAATTAGAAAAATTATTTACTTATGTTTCATCAGTTATACAGTCTGCACCGGATCCTGTGATGGAAACATGTCCTCAATAAAGACTTTCAATCAATCAATATAAATCAGCACATTACTTTTTTTATGGTCATTACTACTAAGACTTATGTTATCAGCAACTGTTCATTTCAATAAAGTTTTACTTTTGGCATTGTAACCAGAAAAGCAATATCCAGTCAGATTTGAAAAGTATTCAGCAGTGGGTTTCAATAGGTCAGCTCTGCCCACCATCAGACTAAATTGTATTGTATATTCGTTTATTCGTCAATCTTGGTGACATAACGCATGAAGTTACAGAGTATAAAAGGTTGACAAGTTCATGGGGTGCATAGCCAGTGCCATCAGATTACGGAAGACAAAATGGGGAAAACAACCACGTCCTCATTCTGTCTGAATTTTTAAAGTAGGGTTCCTACCTCTGTTCCATAATTGATTCAGATTAGCTAGAAGGTATTTTTATACATCATTCGATATAGAAAATTCCTGACATTATCTCACAGGTTTAAAACAACAAAGCGTGCACCACAAAGAGAGTTTTGCTTACTGCAGAACAAAATTTCTGGTTCTCTTTGCCAGTCTTCAGCGTATGTTTCCCCTTAGCATTTGCTGAAATGGCTTTATGGCACTGGTCACAGGACTCCGTGTTGGTGGCACCAGCTTTCTTAGCATCTGACTGTAGGTAGGCTGTGGGCTGAGAACGGAACATCTGGAAGCACTTGTCGTCACACAGGTGCTTGGTGTCATCATTACGAACTATGTTGTACTTGCACTTAGTCACCTGGAAAAAAGAAAACGACTGACAACTGTGCAAGATTATTCAGTACAAACGATAAGTTACTGAGACAAAAGGAAGAAAGACACAAAGACAAAGACAGAAGAAGAAGAGCAGTCCCTTAAGCTAGCCTGAGAGGCAGCCAAGGGTACAAGTGTTAGCAACTTTAGTTTCTTAGCCTGAGCATATGAGGGTGAGTAGCCAGTCGTCTCCCTCGCCGTCTCGTCTGCCCATCGACAGTATACGGTCAATGCACTCATAATAGCTGATTTGGCCAGAGGTGCAGGTGGAGCAGCAATCGTGAACTAAATTTCTGTCCTGGCGAGGATTTTAACCCCTGACCTCTCGATTGACAGTTCAGCATGCTAACCACTACACCAGGGGTGGGCAAACTTTTGGTACATTGGGCCACATTACACGCCAAAAACAATTCGGGGGCCACATACAACATTTCTAACTTTTAATAACAACTAAAATTTAAAAAGTTTACCGAATTAAAATTAATTGTACTTTGGCTGTAACTTGTGAGATGAATGCAACTGTGAACATGCATAACAATTTTCCCTTAATCAGATTGGGCTGGTTGCATTCATTAATTCTGGGCACTTATATAGCCTAGCTCACCTTCAAGAAACCTACTCAGGGTGTTCCTAACCCAGACACGGCTATTGAAAAAAGACTTAAGTGATTTATAAAATGCAGTTAGATTGGTCAGAGGTAGCAAACGCAGCTCCAATGGTAGGTCATTCCAGATAGAGGGCCTGTTACAACGTCGGCCACTGGGCGGCAGAGATCACCCCTGGAGATAAGATAGAGCACAGCCGAGGGTGCAGCGTGAAACCAAAGCAGGAATCCGGTATGAGATCCGTTGGGCCACAGGCAGCAAGACAGTGCAACACATCACGCATGTAGGCAAAGACAGAGCAGAATTTGGGAATTCGCACAATGAGCCAAGCAGCCGATCACAGAACCCGATCTAGTCGCCCCAGAACTCCAAGGTGAGGCAAAGGAGAGTCGATGAACAGTGGTCAATTCGACTAGTAACGAAAGCAAGAGCCACTATCTATAGGGCATCATGAGAAAGAGAACGAGAAACCAGTCGGAGTTGGCGAAGCCGATACTAACGGCTTCGAGAGACTAAGTTCACATTCGTATTATCGAGTTCAAATTTAGATAAGCTAGCCTAACTGAGGTTTTTACTTGGATTTGTTAATCTTCAAAGTTGAAAATGTTTGTTCACAGATGTAAGTGGATGCGAATAATACAAACCGGAATAGCAAATAAGAAAGCAGCATGAGGGATTCTTCTTGCGGTCTGAAATTTATGACTTTTTACTTTTCTGAAGAATTGTTTGGACCAGATAAAATGTGTTGGCGGGCCGGATAAAAAGCGTTGGCGGGCCGGATCTGGCCCGCGGGCCGTAGTTTGCCCACCCCTGCACTACACTATCGAGCACCTCAGACAAAGGCAGAAAGGATACCTACATCAAAGGGTCAGATTCACACTGAGAAAGGGAATTGAGCTTCGTTAAGAATGGAAAAGAAGCCAAACCTTTTTGCATACAACACACTCCTGGTGTTTGGCTGCTTTCGACTGTTGTGCACTCTTCGCTGCCTTTTGGTGCAATTTGGCCATAGATGATGATGTAGCGTTAGAGTCCACGGCATTAGCCGACTTGCGACCAGTCTCTTCTGAGCTATTCTCTGACCCTGGACATAATGAAAAAGATCAAAACAATTCAACATACAGCCACTAAAATAGAAGTGTACCACTACAAAAGAAATGCTGCTAACTATGACAGCTCTGGCAAATCACCAGTATGCTGGGGTTCAAATTCTGATGTGATGCTGTGAAATAACACAACTCAACATAGGGCTACGTAACCTGTGAGACAAAATTGTTCTGCTGTTATGTCAATATCTTCAAATTTAAATCCTAAATGGTATTATCGTCATCATCAGTTCCTGATGCCAGCTATTTGGTGGCGATGGGTGTCAATACATGATCACTATTATCTCCTCGGTCGTATGTCAAGTCCAGTACTGCTCCTGTCATTGTTAATTCAAGTCTTTCTGTGTCCTCATTTTATATTGGTTATTCATCAGTCTCATCATTATCATTAAGAAAATTTTAACATGTGCAGTATATAATTGCTCATCAGAAGCATTAAATGTGAACAAACCACTCAAACTGGTATTGAAATGAAGTGCAGCCATACCTTGAGCAGACTTTTCTTCCTTTGCTTTTAACATAGTGATGTTTGCTTTGCTATCTTCGCTATCTTTTCCATTTTCATCTTCATTTTCCTTGCCGGAAGTCTTGTCGTTGGCATCATCTAGTCCTGGCTGCTTAGATTCTGTCCTTTTATTGTCATCTTCACTGGTTGTATCCATAGAATTCTCTTCCACCTTTTGAACACGTCCAATCCCTTCTGCTTGCTCATCGCCACTAAACTGTGCCTTGTTGGAATTTTTTGGATTCCCAAAGTCAGTTGCCGTAATCGACTTGACGGGATTATACTCAGCACTTTGATTCACAGGGGAAGAATTATCGACATTGTTATCATAGTTGTCGGCTATCTGAATGTCCACTGTAGTGAGTGAATTCTGACTTTCTGAATGTTCAGAGTCTGCAGCATGATCAAACTGAAAACATTTAACACAAGTCATCAACATTCAAAGCTTAAATATCTTGGCAGATTCTGGAATTTCATTTGTGAACAGTCAAAATGCACTAAATTTTTTAAACATAAATTAATTCGAACCCGTGAAAACAAACAATTATTAAATCAAAATTAAATCGTATTTAGAACAAGCAAAATTTATACCCAGTTCTTAATCATAGCCCTTCACTGACTTCCTATTGAATGGTGCATTAAATATAAGATTGAATGCCTTACAGTTAAAGCCCATACCAGCCTTCCATCATATCTTAATACATTGCTAACTTTGTATCACCCACCCCTAGACTGTTGCTTTCTTCTTATACTGACTTGTTGCCAGGAATCTAAGTTTTTAGGTAACTGGTTTGAGCTGCTAATTGAAATCATCTACCACAAAAACCCCAACTTGCAGACTCGCAACCATCAGTTAAATCTCCAGTCAAGACAAACTATTTTACTTCGGGCTTTGCATGACTCTGTCCTGGCCCGAACGACTGCACATCTGTGCCACAGATTCTGATGTTATGACCTTGTGCACAAATTAATTGCTTTAAAACAAACAAACATAAACTACTTCCAAACTACATTTAGTAACAATTGTCATCATCAGACAACAGTTCAACATTTGAAACATTTGTATGTGTGTGAGTAAGGAAGCATTTACAATAGGCCTGTCAACATAGGTCTGGTCACTTTCATCACATATTATTGTATTGTATTTGAACACTTGTTATAGCGCCCCAACCAGATTTCCCATTCAGAGGCGCTCGAATATTATGGGGCATTTGCAGCTATAAGTTCACCTGCCAGGAATAGATCCAGCCACCACTGTCACATACTGCAGAAGCTGTGTGCAGCTGTTATTGGTGGTATGTATACAGTTGATACAGTTTACTCCAATGATGACAAAGTTAATGAATAGTTATCAAATTATTTATACGATACGCTCTATCTCAATTAAAATAAACCAATAAACAACAAATTAAGCTACTTTAACGTTTTTTGTCTTAATTGTGGTGCTATACCGTATCTTTCTAGTCAGTATTTTCGGCAACTTTGACTGATTATAAATAGTACCATAGTACAATGGCACCATAAAAATATCAAACAAGCCATTAAACAAGTGCTGCAAATGTTTAGAAAGTGCAACACTTTTTATTTCAACCGTACTTACCACATTATATCATTTAAAAATTATACATGTGATTTTGTCTTAACTAAAAACTATAGCCTATTGCGTAGTTTTCCAGATGAAACACATGTGTTGGAGTGCATAATTACTTATCCAACGACATAGTGACAGGTAGTTGGTACCCGATCAGAATGGACTAAAATTTGCCAAACCTAATTTACATTACATTGCAACTGATATTTTCATTTCAAATCACATTTACAGGCTGCCATTGAGTTCAGTTTATATAGGGCCTGACTGAAAACTTGAATCAACCCCAATGGTTTGCTTTCACTGCAACACTGGACGAAGCTTTTCGTCACTCGGTGTATGGGCAAATCCATTGTCATTCTGCCAGTGGCTTTATAAGATTTCTTCAAGAAAATAGCACCTGGATTGAATGTACATTGCAAGTCTCCTACCAACTCGAAAATGTCACATCAATAATAATTCTGCAGCATACTGGAGGTGGTATTATACCCCCAAAAAGCAGAACTGCAACCTATGGGTTTGCTGTGAATAGGTAATTAGTTGCTGGCTTCTCAGCATGGCCAACTTAAAATCCAGGTGTAGCATGCCTAAACCTGGTATGCTTCTTTAAACGTGACATCTCTGATGTCAATTGTCAGGAGAATTTGCAGAGGGTAGTGATACTGAACTGAGTATTAATGTCCCATTTCATGTTTAGAGCAGCAACTTCTCAGAGGTTTCTAAAAAGCACTACATAAATATCCAGATACAAACACTCTGTATTCTAGCAGTGTGTGTATCAACCTGAGAACTGAATCAAGAACTGCAGAATCTGAATTTCGTGAAGCATTCTTTCAGAAAACACAGTTCGAATTAAGGCTCACCTTTTCGGCATTGGAATTGCAGCTGGCGTTTTCCATGCTGGAACCAGCATTTTCCATTGACTCGTCACGAGTTGGTGATGACGGGATTTGTGCTGTATCACACGGAACACATGACTCAAGCACTTCAGCCGAGGTACTTTCTGTCTGAGAGTTGTTTGAACCTGGCACCTTCTCTGCTGTCTCAGAGTTGTCTGAACCTGGCACCTTCTCTGCTGTCTCAGAGTTGTCTGAACCTGGCACCTTCTCTGCTGTCTCAGAGTTGTCTGAACCTGGTGGCACCTTCTCTGCTGTCTCAGAGTTGTCTGAACCTGGTGGCACCTTCTCTGCTGTCTCAGAGTTGTCTGAACCTGGCACCTTCTCTGCTGTCTCAGAGTTGTTTGAACCTGGTACCTTCTCTGCTGTCTCAGAGTTGTCTGAACCTGGCACCTTCTCTGCAATGCATTGTTTTGTAGAATCGTTTTCTATATGCTCTGTGGTTGCATTTGCACAATTTTCTTTGAAACTCTCAATTCCTTTGTCTCCAGCATCTTGTGCTGAATAAGTGTCGAGTTCTGGTAAAACTTTTGTTGCTTCCACGTCAATTGTCTGCTGATTCTCATCTGGGCCATTATTTTCCGTCTCAACGGATGGCACAGCAGTTAAGGAATCTACTCCATCATCCATTTTGTCAGTGTCGAGTTCTGGTAAAACTTCTGTTGCTTCCATGTCAATTGTCTGCTGATTTTCATCTGGGCCATTGTTTTCCGTCTCAACGGATGGCACAGCAGTTAAGGAATCTACCGGTACTCCATCATCCATTTTGTCATTGCAAACAACGTTGTCAGTTTCAATTAAACTTTCAGCACACGCTGCAGAAATTGTGTTAACTTCTTGTTCATTGATTACATTTGTGCAAGAAATGTCTTTTTTACCAGAGGATAATTCTTTATCAGATATAAACTGTTGTTCATCAGAATCAATTCCTTTGTCACAAATAATTTTTTGGTCAGCAGATTCTCTATCCTTCTCAGTAGTAGGCAATTCTTCCACGACTTCTTTTTCCTCTTCTGTTGATTTAACGTTGGGCACATGTAGAATTTCTTCACTAATCTCCATACCGGTAATTCCATCTTCTTTTTCACTTTCCTTCATATCGTGCTCTACATCAGATGGCAAAAGTGTTTCCCCGAGAGGCGATTTTATCGGAACTGTCATCAACTCCTCAGTAGGCAGTTTTAAAGCATTATGAATGGATTCCGCAGTTTCACTCCCATCCTCCATGAAACCTACTTCCATGTCTTCATGTTGGACAATAGGTCCCACCTGTGCAACATCTTTGTCAGTTAGTACTGGTAGTTGATGTACTTTGGCTTGGCCATCATCATCATCATTATCAGGCTTCCCTGTATTTGAATCTGGCTCACCTGAATTTGGATTATTTGAATCGATACGACTCTGGGAATTATTAACAGTGTTGCCAGGTATATCCACAGCACTTGTACCATGCTAAGAAAACAGGTGGCTCATTGTTAACAGGTTGTCAAGACCAAATTAATCACAGTAATCTTAGAACAGATTAATTATTATAGTATAGCCTATTATCACCTCACAAACAGTTAGGATCAGTTACTCAGTCACTACTCAATTTCAACTGCGATTTTGGGTACCGTACCTGTGAAACAGAAGATCATTGTGGCCTCTTACCAATGATCTGAGGTCCAAATCCTAATGCATTAATCCTTTAATGATGAGAAGCACTTTTTTCACAATAGCTTTTAGGGTCATTCCAGCTCAACTCAACCAATTTTGAGGAAGGTTCCCACTCGACCATCTCCGAATTGGTTGAAATTTTAACCACATGTTGCAAGATATATAGGATGGAAAAATCCAAAATATTTCTGCAATATTTAAAATACTTTCCAAGATATCGTGGATTCCGTGACCCCACCCTCCGAAGGCACTTCGCGAAACTTCGAGATGTCCACTTTTTGAAATTTGATATCTCTGGAGCCGTTACACCAAATTAGATGATTTTATTCTTACCTGTACAGTTTCTTGCATAGATTACAAAAATATAATCATTTTTATTGTGTGTCCTATAATTTCAGCTGTAGTAAATGTCAAAGATGCCTTCATATTCATTTTATATCGAAATTCTGCAATATTCAGTGATTAATATCTCCATATGTACCAGGCACAATACATTCAAATTTTCTATGTATACTGTCTATGTTGCTGGCAATTACTTGGCAAAGTTTGACTTGATTAGTTATTCACATCTGCCTGATATAGGCTGTCAAAGTTGACCAAATCTGACAACGGGGGTTAAAGAGCAAAAATATTCCCAAAAAGGGACATATAAATTTTATATTTTTATTGCATTTTCGGATAGACCATAGATCGATTGATAAGTGTTCCAAAAATCTTAATGGGGTTTTTTGTTTTAAGGACTTTACAGTGTGTCAAAAATGGTCGTTTTTTGGTATCGCGAGTTGCAATCATGGGTGGTATTTGACAGACTTGATACCCTAAATATCAATATCAAAACTGTGAAACCAATGTCATCACTTTTCTAATATAAATGAAACATAACCAAGTAATTCTTATTAAAGTTATAGTTAACATAAGCATTTCTTTATCATAATCAAAGTGACTTTATGAACGAAATATAGTGTTCTTTGGTGGTCTATCAAACTGCTTACAATTGTGGAACTGCTGAACATGTAAAAATATCAATATAACTAATTAATGTCATTTTTGCATACAGCATCATATTTTGAAAGTATTTCTGTGCATAAGATGAAAATTTTGTTGTTTACTTTCTTCCATACAGAATTGTCCAGCTGGTACTGACATGCACTGTTACTGCATGCTTGAGATGCTGACACTAAGCAAAGGACAAATTGCAATGGAACACAGCAAATGTCATCATGTCTTGGCCAAGTCAGACAATAGCTTGCCCTACTTTGTGTATTGTCGTGAATTTGTTGAGTATATGAGTAAATTCAAGACAATGCATAAAATAGGTCAGACGAAGGAGAAGATATAATATCCACTCCTTCGTCTGACCTGTCTGTTATCAGCCCAATGTACCACTTGTGGTCATATATTATTGCTGCCAGATGGGGGATTGACAGGTAGTGGCATCAAGTTGCTTGCTCTGATTCTGCTGTCACATCTTCTGGTTTATTACAATCTTCAATATCAGTAACTGGTTAAGCAGTTCCACATGAGTCCAAAGATAGTCTTCGCATAATTATCAGAATCTTCGATACTGGGACAAATGCAAATAATTTTCTGCGAAGTCACCAAGAAAATGCACTGCTAAGGTTCAAGATTTTGAGTCTGTAATATACGGTACATGCTGTTTGTGCTTTACTCATATAAAGGACTTCCAAGTTGGATGAGCGGTACAGTGCAGCCAGGATGATTTCTTGAACCCCTAGCCATCATGCATTTGTCCCCGTATAAAAGATTCTGATAATCAGGGAAAAACCATCTTTCAGTTACTGATATTGAAGATTGTAATAAACCAGAAGATGTGACAGAATCAGAGCAAGCAACTTGATGCCACTACCTGTCAATCCCGGCTGTATCTGGCAGCAATAATATATGACCACAAGTGGTACATTGGGCTGATAACAGACAGGTCAGACGAAGGAGTGGATATTATATCTTCTCCTTCGTCTGACCTATTTTATGCATTGTCTTGAATTTACTCATATACTCAACAAATTCACGACAATACACAAAGTAGGGCAAGCTATTGTCTGACTTGGCCAAGACATGATGACATTTGCTGTGTTCCATTGCAATTTGTCCTTTGCTTAGTGTCAGCATCTCAAGCATGCAGTAACAGTGCATGTCAGTACCAGCTGGACAATTCTGTATGGAAGAAAGTAAACAACAAAATGTTCATCTTATGCACAGAAATACTTTCAAAATATGATGCTGTATGCAAAAATGACATTAATTAGTTATATTGATATTTTTACATGTTCAGCAGTTCCACAATTGTAAGCAGTTTGATAGACCACCAAAGAACACTATATTTCGTTCATAAAGTCACTTTGATTATGATAAAGAAATGCTTATGTTAACTATAACTTTAATAAGAATTACTTGGTTATGTTTCATTTATATTAGAAAAGTGATGACATTGGTTTCACAGTTTTGATATTGATATTTAGGGTATCAAGTCTGTCAAATACCACCCATGATTGCAACTCGCGATACCAAAAAACGACCATTTTTGACACACTGTAAAGTCCTTAAAACAAAAAACCCCATTAAGATTTTTGGAACACTTATCAATCGATCTATGGTCTATCAGAAAATGCAATAAAAATATAAAATTTATATGTCCCTTTTTGGGAATATTTTTGCTCTTTAACCCCTCGTTGTCAGATTTGGTCAACTTTGACAGCCTATATCAGGCAGATGTGAATAACTAATCAAGTCAAACTTTGCCAAGTAATTGCCAGCAACATAGACAGTATACATAGAAAATTTGAATGTATTGTGCCTGGTACATATGAAGATATTGATCACTGAATATTGCAGAATTTCGATATAAAATGAATATGAAGGCATCTTTGACATTTACTACAGCTGAAATTATAGGACACACAATAAAAATGATTATATTTTTGTAATCTATGCAAGAAACTGTACAGGTAAGAATAAAATCATCTAATTTGGTGTAACGGCTCCAGAGATATCAAATTTCAAAAAGTGGACATCTCGAAGTTTCGCGAAGTGCCTTCGGAGGGTGGGGTCACGGAATCCACGATATCTTGGAAAGTATTTTAAATATTGCAGAAATATTTTGGATTTTTCCATCCTATATATCTTGCAACATGTGGTTAAAATTTCAGCCAATTCGGAGATGGTCGAGTGGGAGGCATTGGTTGAGTTGAGATGGAATGACCCTTTAGTGCCTCCTCATTTGTAAGTGTTCATACATATTGTGAATATCTGAGGACTAGCAACTCATTATGGAAAGTTGTCCAGCTATCGGAATGGCGTTGGCATTATGGCACCTCTGCCAAAACAACATTCAAGGACAGAATTAAAACTGCGGTAAACCAGCAAATGACCACGTAATTATAATTTACCTTAACATCAAAGTTAAACTGTAAATGGCTCTATACTACAAGGAACCTTATTTACGTGCAGCCTGTTTACATGCGAATCCACTTAACGAGTGTTTACACTATATAGCTTCACTTAACATGCGAGATGCGAACATGCAGTGAAACTTGCCATGCACAACTGCCTGAGGAACGGCCAATTTATCAATCTGACTGCTCCATGGATAAGGATGGCTCACCCTTTCCTGTTGCTGGACCTAGACTTGAGAATTCTCTTATGGCAAAAGTTCGCTCTGCAAAGTCTGTTCTAGCCTTCAGACTTCAACTAAAAACTCATCTTTTCCTGGACTCATTTCTTCCGGCGGTCGTTTCCATGACTTCTCGGACTCCCATCTTAGCATTTGACTGGACTCACCATGGAAATTGCATTGCGCAATGATTTTTATTAGTAGCAACCACCAACTGATCAACTGACCTTGGTGCCCTGTTGAACCATGAGCCACAGAATGGGGTGCTCTTAGTCCTATTTGCATGAACTGCAACTACACAGAATCAAGCCTTCTCCGTGGTGGGCCCAGTGGTTTGGAACGGGTTCCCCCAGGAACCACACCTGTTCCCTGGGATTAGGCCAAAAAAAAATAATGGTGTGTTTCCGGTAACAGACTTAAAAAAAACTGGGTAGGTAGGTAGGAAAATAATTTTATTTTGTTAAAATAATTGTATGCAGTGATTTCCGAAAATTAAGCCACTGTCCATTTATGCACAACGGTACACGCTGTACCAAAGTATATATTTTCTATGCGAGTATTAAAAATGCCTATTTACAGAATGTACCTACAAACTGCTGTAGAACACAATCTTATTTATTTCATTTTTGTTGACATCGTTTTTCTTGCAAGGTGAAATAGAAGGGGCGGGGGTTGCTAACTGTTGCTAAGGAAGGCGGTTGCTAAAGGGGCCAAGTCTTACTTTGAAACTGGTTGCTAATGAGGCTGACACAGAGGCTGCTTGCTTCAAAGCTTGGTTGTTAAGAAGGCTGGTTGCTATGAAAGTAGAATACTACGGAGGTTGTTAAGTAGGCTGATTGCTAAGGAGGCTTTACTTTTATAATGGCATGTACGATAAAAGGTATTTCTGATACAATGAATATGGCGGTCAGATTTGTGAAATAACCCTGTCAAATTACCGTGAGAAAAACCACCACTTTCGAGTCTATTACCTCCCTCTCCCAAACTCCACACTTTAGCCCTTTTATTGCTGTAATTTACGGGACCATTATTTCCATTGAAAGACCGCTAGTTTCCGAACGTCTCTGCTTTAGTGAATGCACCTAATAATGTCGCGAGTCTGCATCTCCGGCATGCAAAGGCTTAATGTATGTGAAGTAAAAAAAAAATTCAGAGTAGCGGCAAAAAAGTGAGTCGGTCGCGTTACCGGAAACACACCATTATTTTGTTTTGGCCTTATTACTCAAGTATTTTTTTATTAAATTCAAAACTGTACTTTGTGGCAGTGCTGGAGTCGGAAGCGCCTCCGAGTAGACCCCTTGGAGGGGCGCTATATAAATCTATGACTGATGCCTTGAGCATTATGAATATGATGCCATTGAAGTTCTTAGATTAGATAGATTAGTATGCAAGGGCAACAGTTGCTAGCTACAGCTGGCTATTGGCACTGCAGAGGGCAGTACCTTTCCAGAGCAGGTGAACTTAATATATGCTGCACATTAGGGGTGTCTCCCCAAAATGTGTTTGAATGTCACTTTGCACATCTTGTTGCTTGTACAGAAATAAAATTTCCTGCAAAATTTCACGTCTCTATGTCAATATATGGGGGTTGCTCAATGAGGCTGAAGTTTCGATCATATAAAAAAGCCTTGTGAATGCAATTTAATAGCAGCTGTGAGCAAACAAAGCTTGAAATAAAAGTGTCACAGATCAAATCATAGTTTGAATCATATGGGATTCAAAGGCTCTTAGCTCTCACTCACAAGTGTTACATAACTAATAAGTCATATAGTCCCACTGTTCCCATATCCAGTCCCTGGATGCTGTGAAATCTCGTAATTAAGCTACTGAAGACTGTAAGACTTCAGCGTGTTCTTGCGAGCATCCGGTATTCGCTTCCTGATGTCCTCAACAACCTGTAATAACTTCTACATTTCTTGCTCTGATTTTGTGATTGATTGGTAAAATGTACTCATCAAAGTCACTGAATGCTCTGCTGAATCATTAACAACTTTCAGCACCTTGACTACTGTCATGACAGTTTTCAGCGACAGCATCTTATTCCACGCATCTGGATCATTGACTGAAAAAGTGTCCATGTTTATTCTGAGAGCTTTCAAGGCAGCAGGTGAAGAGGAAGTCACCAGTTCATGCAATGTCTTGTTCTCCAACTGGTCACATGTTGCTTTAATCCCGTAAATGCTCTAATCACTTCCACTCGGCTCACTGATAGAACCATTAACATTTCTCTTCACTGGAAACTTCACAGAAAATAATGACAGTGGCACACGTTGAGGTCCAAGGTGCCACATGTGGTTTGTAGCTTTTTCATTGCAGCCTGTGACACCACCTTGTTTATCTCAGAGTACTGTTTGATCCTTTGGAACAGCAGCAGGTCGTTGAATGTGGCATTGGCACCCCTGGACATGCAATCCAAACAGGAATGTAGATATGTACCGCATAAGCAATACTACAAAACTTCACCTATGATGATTTCAAGCATGTGGTGTCAACATGCTAAGTGCGACAAATTTTTCTGCGTCAACTGTTCCAGTAAAGTACATTCGCCACGCTTCAAAGCACATGCCTACAACTTCCCAGAGATTCAACAACTGGACTGGAGCCTCAGCTTGTGCCTGTCCAGTGCCGGAAGGAATTTTAATTACTCTACATTATGTCCTGTAACACCAACAGCAATCCTGTCAACATCTGCCTTCGGATCATCCAAGTTGGTGCTGTCCTTCATTATCTAGAACTTTGGCCTCATTGAGCAACCTCTAAAAGTTACTTACTGGATGAACTTTTTGGCAAATTATAATAACACTGTAAAAGGAAAAAAATGAGCGTATGTGCATTCGAATGGAAGAGAAAAAATTTTTGCCATACATTTGTGGAAACCCCTACTGCACATATCTCCACTTCCTCACACCTAGAAGAAGCTGTAACGGAGATAAATAATAGCACTAATGCTCTTCCCTGCCGCTGCTGCTACTTAACATAGAGCTCTACCATCTCAGCAAAGATGAAAACAGCTTTGTACTCATGTACAATTGGCAGTGCAATCATTGGCAATTTCACGCTTTTAAATGTCTGAAAATAGTAAATATTAATGTAACTAGAATTTACTATCTGGTACATAATTAAATCACAACCACTTCTGTCCATATTACTAGACAGCAATGGGCCTTTCAAAGTAATTGAACAACATCATCTGACATTAATTTAGGCAACAGTGCAAAGTGCCTTCACATCACACAGACTATGTCTTTAAGCTTCCTGGCCACATGGAGATTTATGTAATCATACATGACTGTATTTCAGTTTGGCTCTCTTAACCCACGGTCTTTTAGCACGTGGTCATAGTGACTTTATCTCAAAACAAACACACAAACTGCATTTTTAAAACCTGTAGATATTTACTATAACGGCTCCAGCGTTGTAATTGTCATCATACTTGTCACAATTTAAGTCAAGTGTGCGTGCACAATAAGTCATACGGGTGAAATTATTGCCTGCTGATAGAAGCATGTTCTTTTCAACAATGCATTAATTAAACTGAAATTTCCATACTTGAACACCTGGGTGTCATGTCGGCCTCAGTTTGACTGAGGCTGCACCTAAAAAATGGGACAGGCACTTAATAGGATCAAAAACGGCTGTACCAGCTGTTATCTAGTAAAGTTATAGTGCTACAAAAACACATTTCAAATACTGCGGGCAAGTGATAAATACTAGCGAAATAGACATTACTACAATACTAACGAATTAGTCACTTCCAAGTGAGGCGAAACAACTTTTCAAAGGATCACTACTTAGTCAACCATTTGAAACCGATGCCAGTCGCGCAATCATGCACAACGAAATTTTGCAATTATAAACTAACAACATAGCGCTACAAGATCTTGGTATAAATAATCGTGTTAAAACCACTTTGCGTACAACAAAGGCACTCAGAACAATCTAAAACTAGAAAGTAAAAATCTGCATCTAGGTCAATCGACGCCTCGAATTCCCGCGCGCACACTAACTACCCACCGTAGACACCCCGCAAAGCGTATCATCTGCCATCTGCATGACTTTATTGTTTCATAATAATCGCTAATAGAATAGCAATAATCTTCGATCTACTGGTGAAAACCAAAATCATGCAGATCTGCATATAGGTCAAGAGACGCCTCGATTCGACGCATACAACTAACCTCCTCAATACTGTAGTCGTCCGCCATCTTTTTTCCACTTAGACAATTTCTGGAAATGGACGCCGCAGTAATCAACAATTACTGTGCAGCCAGGCTTTTATAAGCGTCGTACGCTGACCGTTGATATACTTTTATTTTTCACCGTCAAAAATAATGAATTCGTTTTATTGCGAAAATAATAAAAATGAATCGCCGGGCTCAAGCACACGCTATAGCTACCCTCGTTTCTGTTTTTGGACCTCGTTTTCAGATCCAATATGGCGACTTCCTTTCCTCAATGACGTCATGAGTCGTTGAGGTGGTAATCTCTTGCAATGGTCATTTTCGTAAATCGTTGTAAGCTCTATATATGAGGTCGTTGCTAGCAACATGAACATCTCATAAGCTAACTAATGCTAAGCGCAGGGCACCAACTTAAGCACGAGCGTTACGTCGAGTCTGATTGGTTGTCTACAGATTCCAAGTGAAAACAAAACCTGGCTGGTGTGGCAGCACGTTGCCAGAAGACCATATAGGCTACAGAATGAGATTATAATCATAGGCCTAGATAAGATAAGATAAGAATATTCTTTAGGCTAACTGACCAATTGCTATCCGCAATCCGCATTTTGGTGTACAGACATGGTAATAGGCATAGCCTACATCATCCATTGAGCTGATCACGACAGTCAAATATTCTAAAATCACATAATTATTGTCCTCTATCCTAAATCCGCTTATCAAGTTATCATCCTAATGACGAAAGCTTATAGGCCTAGTAGCTGATGCTGTGCTTAGGATGAGAGAAATTTGAAGGCGGCGGTGTCGCCGGAGTGCATGAATCATGGTAAGACTACTGGAAAAGGTGATTTTACTTTGAATGCCAAGAGTGAGTGGTCAATGTATAGTCTAGGCATATAGCCTATAGGTAGGTCTATAGGCTATCTACAGCGACCGTATGGACTCCATCCTGTTCATTGTCAACGAGTTGTATGACCAGATTCTTCACCACCGTTTGAATGGGCGACACGCCCTTTAAGGTCCCCGCGTACAGCCCCTGCTGCTGGCGTTTCAAACCTCTGAAATAAGCCACCATCGTCGTCGCTATGCGAACCGATAACTTCACGCTCAGAGGCGACTAGACGTCCGCTCAAACCAATGTTAACATGGCAATGCGACGCTTGTGCAGTGTTTAATCTAGACGTCTCTGGGGGGTAAAGTTCCCCCCCCCCAGGATCGAGTTTTCCCCCCAGAAAAATTAGAGATGAATTTTTTGCTCAAGAAAAAAGTCAAGACATGTAATTTTGTAGAATATTGTCTTGGAAAACTCTTGATACTACCCCCTCGAAAATTCTTCTTGGAAAAAGTCTTGTCACTACCCCCCTCAAATATTGTTGGAAAATTGTTGTTATTAGCCGTTGAAAATCCTTGGAAAACTCTCGTTACTACCCCCTCGAAAATCCTCGTTACTACCCCTCCCTCGAAAATTCCTGGAAAAATTTGTGAACTCTTGTTCTTGGTAACACTCGTCACTACCCCCCCGGTCGTCAACTTTTATAATAAGTTGGATCCCCCCAGAACCCTCAATTCCCCCCGACAGCAAGGGGACTAGATTAAACACTGACGCTTGTGTGGTGTATGAATCGTTACAGAATGGAGCCCAACCGTACATCACCATCGCCTATAATAGTTGCGAACCCAGTGAAGGTATGGTAATCGCCGCAAAACCATGTTATCGACGATTTTATTGACCTAGGGCAACTTATATTATCCCACTTATCACGAACAGTACATTGTGTCGTTCAAAGGTACTGCCGACAATACCCCCGACATGCAAGCACGCTGCGAGAAGTCGTTTCCAGTGGCGGCGCCAGCATGGGGGGCTAGGGTGGGCTCAGCCCCCCAAAAGTGGGAAATCACTGCAAATCACAGGGAGGAGGAGACAAAAGGGAAGGGTTTGGAGCTTTAGCCCCCCCCAAACCTGAAATCCTGGCGCCTCCACTGGTCGTTCCTTGTCGGCAATTTCATTGGTCTGATGTGCCTTTGCCAATTAGGCCAACATCATCAACCGATGTGTCTTTCAAACGGAATCGCCGAAGCATTGCGCGGTTTATTGTTTACGAAGAAATAAGTGCAGCTACATTTGTGGCTTCTGGGTTTGTGACTGATCAGACTTTAGTGAACATTCCTTTGAATATCAACGTGTTTTAAAGAAACGTTCGAAAGTAGTTATAAGCTGTGTTTTAATGTTTACAAGGCATACTAGTACTGTTTTCCTCTTACAACACAGCATATTAAAGTGACAATGAATTATGACAAAGTTTACACTGCCAAGAACGATAAGGCTGCCGAGGATATGAACACTTGCTATTGTTGTTGACAACGATGATAATAATGGTTTCTTCTGTAACTAATGAATTTGTTCTTTGCACTCCTGTAGGTAATAGTGGTCCAAGTGTGTAACTTTATTAGGGTCTGACACTTAGATGAGAGAGAGAGAGAGAGAGAACAAGGGTCAGTATTCTGAAGCAGGTAGTTCTCGAATGAAATTAACTGAGCTAGCCATTTATCGACTGAACATCAACAGCATGGAGAAAGGCCAAGGACAGAGATCGATCGAATAACTTTCAAAACTGGCTTACCGGTAATCATATACAAGACTACATTTCAATCAACTTTAGGCCTACTATCTTCAGTCTATGCTTGTTTCAAAGACTTTCTCTACTACACCAGGTTTTCCAACTTTCTCAATCAGACTCTTCCATGACAGGGAGAGCTACTGGCAGACGTACCAATTTCTGTTGCTGGCCCTAGACTCTGGACCCATCGTCCAGCAAATGTTCCGTCTTCCAACCTCGACTGAAACTCATCTCTTCCGGGACTCATTTTCTCCATAGGCCGTATCCATGTCTGGTGGATTCCCTTCTTGGCCTTTGACTGGACTCACCCTGGAATCTGGCCTGCACATTGATTTTGCTCAGTAGTGACGAACAACTGATGCCATGAGCATTATTGCTCTATAGAAATCCTTGATTATTTGTGTATTTTATAAACAATGCATACATTGCATAAAATGTACTTCACAATAATACGACACATTGCTTACAAGTAAAAAATCTGTAGATGTATACTATGATATAGCAGGTTACAAGTAAAAGACTCGGAAGTCAGGTTTCTGGAAAAATGCATTGTGCCACTAAGGCCTTTTGTCTCTGAATCTAAGTCCTAGAACAGCGTAGCAGTCGGAAAACACTGTCACCCTGAGTTGGTCAAACCAGTGATATCAAAGCCACTTGGTTCTGTTGTCTTCTGTGAGCATCACTTTTCCCGAAGCGAGCATCTCGAGTGCCTTTGGATAGGCACTGTGCTCAGCAGCCTTGATGCGTTCAGCAACTACATCCTCCGTGTCACCCGGATTAACGGAAACAGCTTCTTGTTCAATGATCGCTCCAGCATCAACCTCTTCCTAAAATCACACCATAAAGCATGACCTAAATGCAAATTCACACCAATCAATCAATCAATCAGTTTAGTGAACACCAACAACAACTGATATTACACACTCAAGTAAAGCATTAGTAGGCCTTCAAAGGCGAGACCAGAATAACTACAAACTTGTAATAACAGATAGTTCCTAATAGCTACTATTGGTCACATAATATTCAACTGCAGAATCTTAACTTGCATCATAAATTATCCCATTCTAGTTTTTGGGTCTAGAATTCAATGCAATTCACCAGATCGGCAGTTTTAAAAACCAAAAGGTACTGTTTTATGACCAATTTTTTACACTGACTGATTTTACCTACTGAGACTGACATTGTTTATGCGATGTTTTGCTTTGAAAATTATGGCCAAGTAACGTATTAGTAATCACTCGTGTATTGCATGCACAGAAATTTACCAAAAGCAGTTATAGTAAAACCACAGATTACCACCACAAGACCAACTTCTTACACTGCCATGCAGGTATTAACAAACAGCAAACTATCAACTGGATGTTTCCTCACAGGTTATGTGGCTGAAAAATGATTAACCAATTTCACAAGATTAAATGTAATTCGAACTCCACAGATTCTGAGGTGAAATGAAGTCAACCTAAAATTATTGTAATGCTGTGTATTGAATGATGGACTAATTGGCACTTACTGCAACGAAATGTATGCTGCAACCAGTTTTGCGCACACCTGCTTTCAACGCATCCCTAATGGCGTGGGCTCCTTTGAAAGATGGTAGCAGCGAAGGATGTGTGTTCAGCATCTTTCCCTTCCACTTTCTAACAAATCCTCCTAACAATGACAGTACATATAAAAGCCAATAACAACTGCATTAATCCACCAGTTAAAACTACATTTCATGCCTTTGTTATCATGAATAGGTGTGTTACCTAACAGAAGCAAATATTCATTCACTCATTCATTCATTTATATAGCACCTCTTAAAGCCAACTACTCAGAGGTGCTCCCAACTCCATCACAGTCACACAAGAAGAGTACGGTAGTCAGATGGTTAAGATCTGATGGTTTCTAAAAAATGCTCTGAGACAGAATGAAAAAATACCTGTTGGACGCTATCAATACTTGTAATATTCATCATAAACATCCCACTTTCAAAAACTAAAAACATTCTTTTAAGATAGGAATTAAATCAGTTTATTCTTATTTATTTAAACCATACCTGTTAGTATGCGCATAAAGCCTGCTAAACAGATGATCTCAATATTTTTCGTAACAAGAACTTGATGGACTGCTTCGTCAAACTCCTCCCTCGTTTTGAAGTCTTTATGATTGACCACCTGAAATTCAAGACAACATGAAACACACTTCAGTCTCCCATTTTTCATAATCAGACCAGAAACAGAAGAGCTGTGTCGTTTCCGCTTTTATCACAATTAAAGTTATCGTCAAGTTTATTTTTCCACCACATTGAAACACAGCAATATTTACAAGAGAAGGTACTGCAGAAATAACTTAATCCATTTTAAAACTTTAGATGACTGATCTGGGTAATTGCTCAAACCTCAGAAGCAATCCCTGCATTTGCAGCACGTGTCAGACCAAAAGCTGATGGAACATTTGAAATGACCAGAGCAATTTCCGCTGATGATTCATTTGATGGATCCCGGGTGAAGTCCATAAGTGCTTGAAGATTGGTTCCTAAATAAAAAAATATCCAGATACAGTTATATAACAAGTAACCTGAAACATTATTTTATTACATGATTTGATGAATTTTGTATTGCACTAACATTCAATTACAATAATAACGTCCACTTACTTATAAGTATCAATAATGTAATTGGTAGATTAAAATACTAGTAACAGGCTTTGCAAAGCTAATTATAACTTAACTGAGAAATTTCTTTTGAAGAGGCAATTAAAATTAGCAACTACAATTACAGTATAATTACAACTTACACTTAAGACATTGTTCTACCAAAAGAACATCCTACATGGCTAAACGTCTGTGCTGATTTCAAATAGTATTTACCAGATCCTGAGATGAGTACCGCAACTCTTTTTTTCACAAGCAGAGCCTTCTTCCTTACTGAGGAACACGTCACAACCACAGAATCAGACTTCAACCGATAAGGCCCATATGACTTATCGAAAGCCTCCTTGATATTTCTCACCTCAACGGAGTCATCACCTAAAACATAAGAAAAAATTCAACATACGGTAATTTAGTCAATTACAGACCCTCAAAAACAAATGTTATCTGATTTGCTCACATTTGGTTCAAGCAGTTTTGCAGGTTCACCTGGTATTATAAGCTTTCCAAATATTCCTTTATCATGATCCCAGCTTGTTGTATATAACGTAAAAGTGTGATTTCAATGATAATTTTTTACGTGAACATAAGGCAATTTCAGTTAGTGATAGCTTTCTGTGCAAACTGCACAGGTGCCAAAACATTTTTTATATTATTTTATGCCATTTTCCACAACCATTCATTTAAATACTGAATTTTCAGTCAAAACTGTTGTGATTGAAGCATACTAATTTTCTTGAAAAGTGCTCTTAAACCCAAATTCTTTCATTTTTGGTGCAACATTGCAGACAAATGTTGTCAAACCCATAAAACCAAAAGCAGCGTCGGCACTGAGTAATTCAAATGGGACAGATTACCTGGTAGACGAGGAATCACATGACCAATCCTATGTGCTTCTTCCCCAGACTGTGAAATTAGTTGCTGAACTTCCACAGCACATTCCTCGCTGACAATGATGACCATTCCAATCCCACAGTTAAATGTTCGCAACATCTCAGAAGTCTCAACGTTTCCCTGGTAATAACAGCAAAAGAATATTGACATAGCTATCACAGTCTGAATGAGAATTATTTTTATAATGCTCAATACAGTTATGAAAACTGTTCTATAGTTTCATTTCAAGAAAATCTAAAAATGATTCATTCTAAATAAGAGTTGAATTAACTTTTAGTACAAGTTAAACAAATAAAAAATTAGAGAACGGATTTATTCTACAATATCAGCCATAAAACAATAACACACACACTGTTATCCAAATCTAAAAATATGAAATAATTTCTTAACTCAAAATGATGCAAAGTTCCAGAACTGACCAGATGTTCAGGGCATTATTGATTACACTAATCTGCATCTGTTTTATTTTAAAGGACCAAGTTAACAATTATTAGCTGATTTTTAAACAAGATACAGGACATGTGTTTGTTCTAGAAATTTCCAGTTTTAAACTAGGCAGATCAAAAGGTTGTCCAAAAGAAACCTGGAACATGCACACTTTGAAAAACATTGCTTTAGGTTAGAGATAACATCCTACGAACTCTACCACTCCATACCTTTTCCGCAATCCACCCAAAAACTGGTGGAACAACCCAGTGATTGGCATCAAGGACAACACGCATATTTTTTGGAAGAATACGATCCACATTGCCCGGGAGGCCACCGCCGGTGATGTGTGCCAAGGCCTTGACCTTATTTTCCATACGGAGAACTGGCAACAAGTTCTTGACATAGATTTTCGTTGGAGTCAACAAGTACTGCCCTAAAAGTAACAAAGTTTTAATGGATTAAAATCAACAAATATTTAACAAAAAGATATAAAACAAACTTATCAACAGATGAGCCACAAACCAACGAGAAACTGCACCGCCGCAATTGCGGGCCTCTCAGGATTCAGTTTGCACCAGTCCGTCCTAAATTGTGCAGTCTGAGTTGTAGCCAATAAGCTGAAATATTCGCATATATCACACAACATGCAAGAAATGCTACACTGTTTTGCTATTGCCAAGTAGATTTATTTTGAGATCATCTTGCTGGCACGTGCTTCAACTGTTCGCTCTGCCCGGGCATACATTGGGGAGCTCTGTGTTCCAGTTTCAAGTCAACCTGGTCAGGGATTGTTGTGCTCTGCTAGCTGTGGAGATGTGCAGTTGCTGTGCTCCCGCACTTCAACTTGAGCCCAATGTGCCTTGTTATACATTGGACCATCTTCGTGGAACAGTCTTCCGTTGCATTTACATACTGCTAAATTTGGCCGTATGCAGCAAACATTCCCAAACTGTCTTAAAATGCACTATTTTTAATATCAGATAGATATTAATATTTTTTAAATATTTAATACCAGACAGGTGAGCAGCACCTTTGCAAGGCACTTAAAAAGTGCTATACTAAGTATCTTTATATACACATAAATACATGAAGTTTACATGAAAACAATGTTGCACTAAATTTTAATTTATGAATTCTGCCTCTAACTTCATCAATAATATCTTTTAAATAATCATTTCATTAGTTACACGCACGTTCACGTTTTCTTAGATAAAACCTTTCAGAGAAACCCTAAAAAGTAGAGTAAGATGAAAATAGAAGTCCATAAGATGTCCCCTACCCAGATTCTTTGTTGTGTCAAACGGACACTCTATGTCGTAGGAAAGTCCACATAGCTCGACAATCTTGCGGACAAGGCTGAAGCCGTTGCTATGGAGACCGCTGGATGTCAGCCCGAGGACTACATCACCGCTTTTCACATCATCAACCTTTGGCAACAAAAGATGCTTCTTCACATAGCCAACAGCAGAACCCGACAGGTGGTATTCACCATCTTTGAACGTGTCTGGCAACTCTGCAGTTTCTCCGCCTGAGAGAAAACAAACACAGTGCTCTTTCTTAGGATCTTAACTACAACAAGCCACTCCATACAACTGACAAGATCTCTTTTCTCTTGCTACAAGAGTGCAAGTGTTCATTTTGATTACCTATATTAAATTTTAGTTAGAGATACTAATTTCTTCAATGCTGAAACTGATGGATAAAAGTCACTAAGGTCAGGGATGAAAATAAAATCAAGTTGGACTAAAACACTTTGACGGTCATTGTGTAAGAAAACTTGATCAAGTCCATCACAACTACCTGAAAAGCACCATCACTTAATCAGAATGATTAACAATTGGTATTACATAGAGCAGCAATAATAAAATGAATCTTACTTTTAGTATTATTACTTATATTTTTAATAACATTAATATTATTATATCTAACTTATTTTTTAAATGCAAGCCTATATACAAAAATCTCTGAGTTCTGCAATAACAAAGTTTCTTTATGGTAAGCAAAAATAGTACCAATCAGGGCACAGCCAGCTTGTCGGCATCCAATCGAAATCCCTTCGATCACTGATCTGGCCACTTCGACACTAAGTCGACTGCAGGAGAAGTCATCGCTGAAGCAGAGTGACTCTGCTCCTTGACACAAGACATCATTGACTGACATCGCAACCAGATCAATTCCAACTGTGTTGTGAATGTTTATAGCTTGTGCCACCTTCAACCAAAAATAACACACTGCACTTCGTTAACACTGAAAAATTACTCCAGGAAGATTATTTATCAGCCAGAAACTGTAACAAAAATAAAAACGTCCCAGAATATCAAAATCAAGTGGAGAAACTGAAACCATAAATTCTCTGCTAATACAGGATGTTCATTATGGTACAGGCACTTACTATATAAGGCATTATTATAGTAACAGGCAAATTATAACTAAACTAACAAATAAGTAACACAGTTGATATGCGTAAGAAATATAGCAATCAAGTACTATACACCCAAATAATTTACAGCCTTGGTTTCAGTTTATTTACATAGTGTAATCTTACACTACTGAAACTACGAAACACTGGGATAGCACTTGCTAAAAAATGACCGATTTATAACCATAAAAACCCACACACAAGTGTCAAAGATGATTTGAAAAAATACCTTTAATTTTGTGCCAACTCCATCAGTTCCAATGACTAATAACCGACCCGGACAATCGATGGCACTCAGATCAAACAATCCACCAAAGAGCCCTAGTTTGGGACAGCATCCTGGCCGAGCAGTTGCAGCAGCAAGACCTTTAATGCTCTCCACCAAAGCATCACCAGCCTCTATGTCAACTCCTGAATCCTTGTATGTCAGTGCAACTTGTGATGAAACATTTCTAGATTAATGTTCAATAAACCACAAAGAAGCAATTCAAATAAACAAATAATATCAAATTATACAGACATGTGTCAAGCAGGCATACACACAGCTTTAAATCTTCACAATCTTAGCTCATATCTATTCATTGCAATTCAACTAAAATATTAAGAACTGAAGTTGAACAGTTGCTAAATTTGTCTGAGGAGTCTATCTGTTAAGCATTTATGGTGACATTTACATTGAGCTTCATAAAAAGTTATGAAACTTCTAGTCAGGATTATAAAAGGTAAGAGTTTGAGAAGAATGCATATTTGCATTTTGTAGTCACGGTGTAGTATGTAGAACGAGAAGAATGTATATTTTGCATTTTGTAGTCATGATCATGATGTTAACATAACATAAAAACCAAAACCTCCTTATCAACAGTCACTTTTCTTCATAGACTGAGTTTCATCAAGTTACAATAAAGGATTTAAACTGAAGATATCTTACTTCTTCAAAGCTTTATGGCCGATGTCCTTCCTAAACTGTTTTCCATCAAAGTTAACTCTTTCTGCTGCCAATTGTGCTTTCTGAGATGCCACTACCAAAGATGATGCCTTTGAAACGACTGTTAGGACTCGTCCGCCTGAAGTAACAACAGCGTCTCCACTGCAGGATGCTCCAGCATAGAACACCTGGACTCCAAAGTCAGACTGTGCTGATTCTAAACCTGAAAACATGCAAAAGCATAAACTGAATTGAATAGCCATTTACCCGGAACTGACTTTGATGTCAGTATTAAATAACCACAGTTTTCGAGAATCACGGACAGAAGCTGAAGCCAAAAAGGAGAAAAACTGGAAGAATCCTTGTTTGCAAACAGAGTAATGTGTATTAATTAAGACTGGGCATTTAACGCGTTATTAACGTGATTAATTAATTATTGCGATTACATTTTTTAACGCAGTTAACGCTATTGTTACTGCACCCAATTATTTCTAACAAGTGTGCTAAAACATTTCTTGATAAAACCGCTATTACAAAGTAAAAACTGTTAGTTTTAACTTTAGTGTAAAAACTAAAAACAAGTAGTAAAAGCATGTTTGCTTTCTGTTTATTGACTGCAAGCATTTATAGGGGTCTATTGCATATTCAACGTAACTACTCAGAGTCGGTGAGTAGTTGTACTTGTTATCTATTGTGATATACGATAAAAATTAATCGCGTTATTAAAAATTTTAATCTTGCGATTAATTTCGATTAAAATTTTTGATCGTTGCCCACCCCAGTATTAGTATTTGCATCTTCTGAGAATTTGTCTGTCAAAAATTTACTGCTATGTAAGCAATCAAGGCCTAGTACATGTCACTGTATCTGCTAGTCATTTATGATGAAAGAATGGTAAGATCAACTTTACAGGTCAATCACAATCAGAAGCCATGGCCTATAAGTACTTGGCAACTCTGAATTTCTTTCTCTGAGATTTTGGAAACTTATCTGACCATGTCATCCTACTCTTGCATTGCACATAGGTTTCATGCACAAAATTTATAACCTTTATCTAAGTCGTTTTTATCACTTTAAATAACACTTTTATCACTGTAAAATAACACAAACATAGTGTACATGAAAAACAGCATGACATCCTTAGCATATAGTAATTAAATAACAGTAACATAAATGTAAAATAACATAAAATGGTGCCAGTGAAGGATAGTTTTTGGGTAGTTAATGGGTACTTTTCAAAAATACTAGTAAACTCTTTAGATAAAGTTGAAAAATTAAATTGTAAACTAAACTTGCTTACAGGCCAATCAAGTTTTGCAGAGTCTACTGGGGTAACCAGTTCAGTTACCTGTTATGGGTAATCCCTTAGGGCAACTGTCAGGGTATCCAGAACTAGCCAAGACAACCCCAACAGCCGTTGAGCTGACATCAAATTCGACCTTGACTGACGATAAGTCTCCACGCACGCAATGGCTGATGACTTGGAACAGATCCGTTCGCAGCAGCGGAATCAGGACCTATGAGCGACAGCAAAAATTGACAAACAGTTCATCACAAAGTCAAGTTTGAGGAATACACAAAAATGAGTTTGAAAGTTTCATTTTAAAACTGATATAATGTGATTGGGATAATAGATCTAACATTTAATTCAACTTGAGAATATGCCCTTGCTACAGCACAGCTTTGCAATAACTTCGTACATGATATTAAAGGCTAAAGGTAACCCAGGTAACATTGATGTTACTGTAACTTGATTAGTGTACAACACACACACGGGCAATATACTGAAAATCGGTTCCTTTCTAATAAACAAGTACAATTCCACCAGCAACACAGACTCTGCTTACAACCAAAATTATATAATAGTCACGTTAATTCTGAATGGCATAATTTTGATTATGACTACAGCCCGAGGTTTTACTTGAAAATGACTATCAACTGATAGCAATGTCATAAAAGTCTTAAAATCTCTTACAACCATAAGTGAAAATGGGTGAATTTTTTGCTCAACTGCTTCAGAAAAACCAGCTCTATGCTGCCCATTAATGCAGATTCAAAGATACAGTCACATCATATGAACAAAATAATAAACATCATACAAAGAAATAAAAATTAAACAATTTTTATTACTGCTAAGTTTCTAACCTGTGTCTCTGGATCTCCAAATCGACAATTAAACTCAAGAACTTTAGGCCCATCGTTCGTCAGCATTATTCCAGCATACAGTACTCCTAAAATATAATTTTCTAACCCTTATTAACTCGTTAATGACAAGAGTGTACTAAAGTGAGTGGTAAACCAATGCAGCTCATCGTTAAAGTGTTAAACATCCTCATATATAAAAGTGAACATGCACACAACAAATGACTTGAACATACTCTGAGAAAGACATATGTTGTCCATATTATACGATACACGATGCAAGAGTCAATCAGTCTGCCAAATTAAATAGTCCAGTCAAATAGCGCAGTGCAGGATCGTGCCACACAGAAGAAATTTAGTTTTAAACAGGCTCAAAAGAAGCTCATTTTATATTTACGCCTTGTTGAATGAGGTAAATCCATACTAAATCGAGTTTTGGTGAGAGATTTAATTGACTTTACTCATGCTCTTGCTTGGTGTGCCAGTTGGCAGAACTACCAGTATACATACCTTTAACACATAAAGTAAGTAACAAGTACACAGTCAATACGAGTATAGCCAGATGAAGTGTTTACAACTTTCTAAGGAAGTATTTGAGAACTACTGCACTATGTGACAAGTATAAAATTTATTTTGAATTTCACAGAAAACATCGTACCGACAAAAGGTGATCCGGCTTCCCTGAGAGCGTCTACTGTTTTCTGAATGATGTTTGTTTTCACAAAATTCATTTCAGCTTCACTTATCTGTTAATGAAAATAATCACATCATGCTGATGCTGTTATCCAAAGTTCCTGTAACTAATACAAAACATAACATCCATAACCGATGATTTATACTTGCAGAACGTCCTGATTCCAGCCAAAATATTTCTCTGCAACTCTATTACTCTACAATTTTCAGATCAATAAAAGCTCAAAAAGACCAAATTACTGCTTTCCCTAGATGCATTCAAGCACTACTTAAAGATGCAGGTCTTAGCAGTGACTTTCCTTGATTGGCGACATTATCTGCCATAGTAACAGAAATACAGCATGTAATGTAATAACTGTACAGCATAAAGAGGATAAGTAAGTGAGTACCTAAAGCCAAGTATCCTAAAGAACTTTTAAAATCAAAACGATTTAGAACTAAGAATTATAGACTGGTACCAGGTCACATGGACAGTAGGCTCCCATGCCACCAGTGTTCGGTCCTTTGTCATCATCCAGCAGTCGCTTATGATCCTGGGCTGGAGGCATGCAAACGACCGATTGTCCATCACAAAAGGCCAAGCACTAAAACCATTAAGACATTTTTTCATATCTTACAAACTGAAAAATCACCTGCAATGGCTAGGTACAATTTCAAACCACTAAAGCAATTTAAAGAAATACTGCAGGTAATGTTTAGTGAGTTCACAGTGTAATAAGTGCAGTTACTAAATTCTTTTAAAAGCTCTAGCACTAATTTCTTTTACAAGTTCTAGTGAAACAAGTAGGTACAACTATTTATGCAGATATAAACTCTGATGTAGTCTTTCATAGGCTTGTTTGTACATTTTAATACCAAAATAATGCAAGTGAAACAATTTTTGGACCTTCGTGAATATTTTTTGTCATCTGGTCTCAAGTGAATAAATCATCTGACTAACGATACTTTTTTAATAAATAATTGTTTTACTAATAAACTCACCGAGATTTCTTCACCAGCAAGCAGTTCCTCCACAACAACTGTGCTTCCTGCTTCTCCAAACATTTTATCCTGGGAAGAAATATCACAATGTTTCAAAACTCAAATGGTTACTGGAAACGCATGAGGCAAAGGATTGGTACAGAGACAAAACTATAGGAAAGAAATTAAAATCTAAAGTTCATTGAAGCCAAGTGCCAGAACTAAAACAGAATTGCATTAGTAACAGAAGGATGTAGAGTATTTATAGTTACCTCTAGGATTTCTTTAACTGCCTTGATGGCTTCTTCTCTGCTTGAGGCAACAATGACGCCTTTTCCAGCAGCCAAACCACTTGCCTTGACAACTAATGCAGGAAAATCAGCACTGCAACAAAAATTGACAAACACGTCAGTGAGCAAGAGAAATCAGTTTAAAAAGAAAATCATTAACTGTTGCTTTTACGCATTAGAATAACCAGCATGCTATATTCACCTGTAAACCTTGCAGTTCACAGAACTATCTTGCATATTTTGGAGTTCTGGCGTGTCCAAACTATATAAAGAAATAATCATTCATCGGTAACAGTCGTTAAACAAGAATGTGTGATAAATTTTATTCCAAATAACCACACTGTTTAGTGTTTAATTCAACAACAGCTAGAGAACTTTATATTGTGATAATTAATTCAACTCAAATGTGCATGCAGCTTAAAACCTAGTTCTTCATTCTCTTGCCTCATACAATATCTATTCTTCTGGGGTGAATAAAACTAGATAATGCAGAAATTTTACAGCAGATAACAAAGCTCAAATACCTCTCAATAAACTGACAGGCTCGCTGACTGTCAGTAAACGATACCCAGCGAGCGGTTGGAATGCCATTCTTTGTCATCAGATCTTTTGCAAATTCTTTGCTGGACTCGATCTTCGCAGCAGCAGCAGTTGGACCAAAACAGGAAATTCCTTTAAAAGAACACGACTCTGTCAAAAGGAATTTCTTAGCAGGGCATTCTACGTCAAATCAACACATTTTAGGAAAAAATTGACGTCATCGTCTCCAATTTGGTTGAAATTGGGTATGGTGATAAAATGCTATGAAAAACTTTCAAACCCAGAATTTCAGATTTTTGGTCAACCAGTGTCTGAGATATGGGTCAATGAACATTGACCGAAACAGGTTGATTTCCGCTGACCGGCCAGTGTTCAAACTGCTGTATCTCAATTTCTACTGCTCCTAGAGATACAATTCAAATACCAACTTGAAGACATTAAATAGCTCTACCTGGCAAAGCACTCAGAAATGTTCATATTTAGTAAAAAAAATTATTCTTAACAACTGTAACCTAGTGACACTGCTACAAAATATCAATGTTTCTGAGTGCTTTGCCCAGATAGAGCTATTTAATATCTTCAATTTGGTATTTTAATTGTCTCTAGGTGCAATCTTATGGCAAAAAGCCCTGGAATCAAGTTGTAGCACGAGAGAAAGAAGATAAAGTTAACACACTTATTTGCACATGTATAAAGGAGCTCCTCAGATGAGGAAAATATCTGGATTCAAGCCTTGTGCATTATAACAATGGAACTATAGAAGTCAACACAACAGATTAAATAAGACAAAATCAATGACTTTGATGACTTGAAAATTATTTTGAAAATGTAGGGAAGATTACCTGCTTTCGTTAAACTATCTGCTATGCCCTCAGCCAAAGGAATCTCAGGACCAACTATCACCAACGAAACACCACCAGCATGGCACCAGTCAACAATGGTGCTGTGATCATGAAGAGTTAGAGCTACAATAAGCAACAAAATATTAAGATGCAAACAGAAAACCTATGGTTTAGCAATAAGCTGCATCAAATAGTGTTAGACATATCCCTTCAAGGATCGACATAATGAAACCACATCCAATCTAACAGTACAATAACCATGACAGAAGAACAAAACAAAAGAGGCAGCCATTGATACAAAGCGTTAGCAACTTCAAAGCCTCGCATAAGATGCGGGAGACCTGTCTACTCCCTACAGTTTATCTTTTCTTACTCGGCAATTGCCGCACATAGCACACCTAAGGATCAATTCGTAATTTCTTTTTGTACTTACATACATTGCTAACTTTTGGCCCAAGTTTTGCAGTACCAGCATTCCCTGGGCTTACAAAGATGTGGTTAACATCAGCTGATTGAGCAAGTTTCCATGACAACGCATGCTCACGAGCACCAGATCCAATCAGCAAAACCTTTGCTGCCATTAGATTTCACTGCTCTAAAACAAAATAATTAGAAACGTGGAGTAAGTCACAATCCCAGTACTTTGAAAGGCTCCAACACAATTCCATATAAATGAGCACACAAACACATTCAGATAATAGTCATTCATTCATTTATTCCGGATATTTATATAGCGCCTCTTCAAGAAACCTACTCAGAGGCGCTCCCAGCCCAGCCACGGCCAAACAGAAAGGACATCATCACATATCACATCAACACTTTGAGGATATTAAAACGATTTTGTGTATGGCACTAGTACTATATAGCACTCCAAAGGTCAAAACAAGTCAAACAAATCTAAGACCCGCAAGTAACAGCAGTATACTTTAAAACATCACCATCCCTTATATATAAAATATTCATGTACAAGTGAAAAACTACTTAAGCTTCAGTTCGTAAAAACTAGAAACTAACCAATAAACTGGTTCATAAAAGACTGAAGCTTATAGGCAAAGGCCAATTTAGTATGTAAGTAAATGAACAAATAAAGGTGGACAAAAGACAATGGTAAGCTAGTAAAAGAATATGGTATCATACACAAAATATCTATACACAAATCTGATTTAAAATGAACAAATTAATCCAGTGCCAACTATAAACTTAACAGCACTATATCAATGCCATGATCTTTTTTAAAAGCTGGTTTTTAAAGAGTGACGTTCATGGGCAGGGGATCAACCTGAATCCCCGAAACCTGAATACACTGAAAATACACAAAAGCCCGATTTCCCGAAAACAGTTTTCTAGAAAGCGACCAAACTCCAGAAAGCTAATTCAGAGTTAAATTGTAAACATGACATAGACTTAGCATGGTCGGACTTAAAAATCAATTTGGGGGATCAGGACGAAATTCGTTTCAGGGATTCGGGTTCGGGCTGCACCGATGGGTGCGGGCCGAATCCCCGAAACGAATTTCGGCAGGATCCCCGAAATTGATTTTCTAAGTCCGACCGAATGAATATAATTAACAAATAAACATTTGAATAGGCAGTATATCGATATACATCAAGGCCACGCTAGGTTTTTGTCATGTTTACAATTTAACTTTGAATATTTCGGCCACTTTCTAGAAAACGGTTTTCAGGAAATCAGGCTTCATTCTAATTTTAAATGTAGGCCACTTGTCTTTTGATGATTTTACTGAATTATTAACGACTATTTTCAGTAGATTGTCGTTCCTTGACTAGTCTGACGCAACGGGGTCAGCCCGAATCCCCGAAAACGCTGAAATCAGACAAACGCCCGATTTCCCGAAAACAGTTTTCTAGAAAGCGGCCGAGCTAGTCAAAGTTAAATTGTGAACATAACAAAGACCTAGCGTGGCCTTGATGTATACGATATACTACCTATTCAAATAGGTATTTGTTGATGATATTCATTCGGGTCGAACTTAGAAAATCAATTTCAGGGATCCGGCCGAAATTCCTTTCGGGGATTCGGGTTTCGGGGATTCGGCCCGCACCCGACGCAACATTCGTAACGCAGTGATATGGACAGGGTAAACTGGTAATGGCGTATCAAGTGACTGCGGGCGTCCCGGAATGGGAAAATCAAAAGTTGGCAGCCCTATCTGTTATGGATCGAACTACCTCGCCTATGTCAAGTGACAATAATGAACTTAGGTCTACATTAAGCACTGCTACAGACTTCACAGACAGGTAAGCGCAGTTTAACGTTGAAAAGTAATAATTAAAATGTACAGTCTTGATTGTGTGCAAGTTTAGTTGTAGATCGCTTTCAAATGATTTATCACTCAATTAAAAGTTTGCGCTGTTACGAAAATGTACCTTAAAAAACGAAAACACGTACAAACATCAAAGTTCGAAATGCTCCAAACAACACACGTGCGTTGCAGCTGTAACCGAATACGGTCGCCCGTCAAAAATTAGCCCAAAACGTGCTCATAATTAATTTTACAAACTGATAAAACTGTTAATTGACACATTATTTCATGCCATGGAGCATAGAGTATTTTTTTAAAGCAAAGACTCTTATTATCTATCTTCTTGGCCTATCATCTTAATTCATTTGCCCTGTAATTTACCCACCTAGGGCTGATTTTACTCTGATCAATTGTCTCAAACCCTTGTCACGTCCTTCACGACATACCCTGGATCCCTCCCCTTGAGGTCACTCCAAATCACAGAATAGATAAAGCGTAGCTACGCTTTATCTCTTCTGTGCTCCAAAATCCAAATACAATACGTGACCCAGTTAGGGTTGCCAGGTTGTCTTCAGGAAATTACCGGACAATTTCGAGCGCGTTACGAGAGTCTGAGGCGGTGTCCCAGAGTGGCCCAGGGGCGTTGAAACCTCTGGTCATTGCCCTCAGGTGGTTAGAGGGTCGAAGCCCTCTGAAGCTGACCAAAGATAACAAAACAGGAGTTAAACTTGAAAAGTTAGTTAACTTAGTTTAAAAAGTTAAAACAGCTGTCAAATCAATCATTGACAATGAATGATTGATTCCCTGTGAACGTAATATCTGGCAACTCACATATTCGGAAGTGTTCAACTTCAAATCGTCAAGGAGGTTGCGGCCTGCCACCCTTGTGAATGTACTTCAAGTCCGACTGTGCAGCTCTGAAGCCTCTGATCAAACGTTTGTTGCTAATGACGAGGTCTCTGAACTCTGTACAGCTGTAAATTTATGTTAAAGAAGATGCTCAATTCACTGCGTACTGATGTAGGCTCGAGTCGCTGTTTTCACGTGGCACTTCATCGTCCACAATACCTGCGTCAGAACCTTCGTCAGAATCGTAGCGCTCTTCAGTCACTGAATTTGACGCTGAGCTAGACGTATTCATGACGCGCCTGTACGCTGTTTACTACAATAGTACTTAAGTAACTAGACCTACTTCAATAGCAATTTGATATAGGCCTACCAGTGTACAGTACTACAAACTCTTGATGAGCTGTATGCCAGGCCGGGTGGTGTCCTAATGTGATGATGGATATGCCTCGGATATGGGGTTTCATATCTAGGATGAGCCTGGATTACTCATTGACTGTAGCCAAAGAGAGAGAGAGAGAGAGAGAGAGAGAGAGAGAGAGAGAGAGAGAGAGAGAGAGAGAGAGAGAGAGAGAGAGAGAGAGAGAGAGAGAGAGAGAGAGAGAGAGAGAGAGAGAGAGAGAGAGAGAGAGAGAGAGAGAGAGAGAGAGAGAGACAGAGAGAGAGAGAGAGACAGAGACAGAGACAGAGACAGAGAGAGAGAGAGACATGCAGAGAGACAGAGAGAGAGAGAGAGAGAGAGAGAGAGAGAGAGAGAGACAGACAGACAGACAGACAGAGAGAGAGAGAGAGAGAGAGAGAGAGAGAGAGAGAGAGAGAGAGAGAGAGAGAGAGAGAGAAGAGAGAGAGAGAGAGAGAGAGAGAGAGAGAGAGAGAGAGAGAGAGAGAGAGAGAGAGAGAGAGAGAGAGAGAGAGAGAATTCTAGGGTCAATTCAGGGTCATGAGAATCTTCCGTGGCCTGTAGATGCTGTATGTCTACTCCATCCAGTCCCTCCATATTTACAGACCTTACAAATAGATAAAGAAAACAGCAGTACTTGGGAAACACATTATTGGGGTTAAGTAATGAACTAAACCTCGGTTATACCAGGCCCGTCGCCTGTTCAGGCAGCCCACAATGACGGGTGGGTCTTTATTATCGGACATCGCCCTGTCCGGTAACGTCTGAAATTTCTGACCGCACAAATTATCTAAATACCGGACTGTCCGGTTCATTACCGAACACCTGGCAACCCTAATTACCTAATAAAACTTTTAATTTACACATTATTTCATGCCATTGAGCATAGAGTATTTTTTAAAGCAAAGACTCTTATTAATTATCTATCTTCTTGACCTGTCATCTTAATTCATAATTATGCTCTGTAATTCTCACACCTCGAGCTGATTTTACTCTTATCCTTCACTACCTCCTGGATACCTCCCCGATAGGTCACTCCATACAAATGATACAATACGCAACCCAGCCACATACAGACCAGTGAGTCTAACCAGTGTGGTGTGCACAGGGGTGCAAAAAACCAAACTTTTTCAAAATGAAAAGTTGGTTTTTTGGTTTTTTGGTTTTTTGTTTATAAGATTTTCCTATTTCGGATCATAAAACTCATAAAATGGCATAATACCGTTCAAATTAATCAGATGCATATAATGATATAAATCAAATTAACTAGCCATTTTTGGTATTTATAATTTCTAAATTTGTAAAAACCAAAAAACCAAAATTTGCGGTATTCTTGGTTTTTTGTTTTTTTAAAAAAAACAAAAAAACCAAAAACCAAAAAACCAAGCCTTTAACAGCCCTGGTTGTGCAACGTCATAGAGAGAATTATTAAGGATAACATAGTGGAACATTTGAATGAGCATGATATTATAAAGGGCAGTCTTCTTCCAGAAAACCAGCTTTGAATCCATTATTATTATTATTGTTGCTCTTGTTGTTGTGGTAATCCTTCCAATTAAGCTTGAGATGTTATTTATTTTTTTAGTTATTTCTATTATTATTGCCCCTCTGTGTGCTTGTATTATGCTCTTTTTATGTTCTAATAGGAAATGTTCTCTTGGAACATGTTCTCTTGGAACATGTTCTATGTAAGTGTTCTATGTTCTCTCTGTCTCTGTCTCTATGTTTTCTCTTGGAACATGTTCCAACATGTTCTCTTGGAACATGTTCTCTTGGAACATGTTCTATGTAAGTGTTCTATGTTCTCTTGGAACATGTTCTCTGTACATGTTCTCTATATTATGTTCTTTTAATGTTCTCTATATGCTCTCTTCATGTCTATGTCGTCAACAGGAATGGTGGATGAACTCATAGTTCCATTGTTTAAAAAGTGAATTAGAAGTGAAACAGGTAACTACAGACCAGTGAGTCTAACCAGTGTGGTGTGAAAGGTCATGGAGAGAATTATTAAGGATAACATAGTGGAACATTTCAATAAGCAATGATATTATAAAGGGCAGTCAACATGGATCTACCAGGAATAATTAAATAATTCGTGTTTAACAAATCTCATGGAGTTCTTTGAGGAGGTCTATGAGAGGAATGATGATGGAAAACCTGTAGATGTACTTTACCTGGATTTTGCTAAGGCATTTGACAAGTACCTCAAGAAAGGATTGCCAAAAAGTTGCAAACAGGTGGGGTTAGAGGACAGATACTAACATGGATTCAAAGCTGGTTATCTGGAAGAAGACAACAGGTGGGCATATGTGATAAACATTGTAGCTGGATGACAGTGCTAAGTGGAGTGCCACAAGGATCAGTGCTTGGGCCATTGCTGTTCGTACTTTTTATTAATGACGAGAGATAATGGGATTTAATTGAACATTTCTAAGTTTGCAGATGTTATTATAATATAAGAGGTCGTTGATCGTATCTTTATATTTATATAGCGCCTCTCTCAGAATAACTATTCAGAGGCGCTCTCAGCACGAAAACTCCGGGTGAAGAGAAACGTCTTTAAAAAACGAGAGACCAAGGAGGAGAAAGTAGTCATTAGTGTAGACCTTAGTGAGGGGAAGGTCATTCCAAGTAGAGGGACCAGCCACAGCAAATGCCCGGCTTTGAGTCAAGGCAGTCATAGTCCTAGGAACAAAAAGATCAAGCCAATCAGCAGAGCGCAAGGAACGAGATGAGGTCGCAGACAACGGCATTCGCATATTATAGTCAGAAAGATATTTTGGGGCACTGCTCAGCTGTATAATAATTATATTATTATTATGGTTGCTGTAGTGGTAATCCTTCCGATTAGGCTTGAAATGTTATTTTTTTGTTATTTCTATTATTATTGCCCCTTTGTGTGCTTGTATTATGCTCTTTTTATGTTCTCTTAGAAAATGTTCTCTTGGAACATGTTCTCTTGGAACATGTTCTATGTAAGTGTTCTATGTTCTCTCTGTCTCTGTCTCTATGTTTTCTGCACATGTCTTATGTTCTCTTGGAACATGTTCTCTGTACATGTTCTCTATATTATGTTCTTTTAATGTTCTCTATATGCTCTCTTCATGTCTACGTAGTCAACAGGAATGGTTGGATGAACTCATAATTCCATTGTTTAAAAAGTGAATTAGAAGTGAAACAGGTAACTACAGACCAGTGAGTCTAACCAGTTTGGTGTGAAAGGTCATGGAGAGAATTATTAAGGATAACATAGTGGAACATTTCAATAAGCAATGATATTATAAAGGGCAGTCAACATGGATCTACCAGGAATAATTAAATAATTCGTGTTTAACAAATCTGTTGGAGTTCTTTGATAAGGTCTATGAGAGGAATGATGATGGAAAACCTGTAGATGTACTTTACCTGGATTTTGCTAAGGCATTTGACAAGTACCTCATGTAAGGCTTGCCAAAAAGTTGCAAACAGGTGGGGTTAGAGGACAGGTACTAACATGGATTCAAAGCTGGTTATCTGGAAGAAGTCAACAGGTGGGCATATGTGATAAACATTGTAGCTGGATGACAGTGCTAAGTGGAGTGCCACAAGGATCAGTGCTTGGGCCATTGCTGTTCGTACTTTTTATTAATGACGCAGATAATGGGATTTAATTGAAAATTTCTAAGTTTGCAGATGTTACAAAACTATGTAGAGCAGTGGGGATGAAGAAGAAGCAGAGGTACTGCAGGAAGATCTAAGAAGAATGTTCAGATGGTCACAGGACTGGCAAATGCTCTTTAATTTGGAAAAGTGCTCAGTGATGTATATGGGTAAGAGAAACAACTAGTATTTTACATGAAATGGGGGGGGACGGTATTGAAAGTGAGTGAGGAAGAAAGGGACTTGGGAGTGATTATGTAGAAGAACAGATTTTGAAGGATATCCGAGCTTGGATGGGTAACCAGTGTAGTTGTCGTAGAGAGGGTGGTGTGATCTCTAGGGCCAAGGTTTATGTATGCATAAACTGTATGCATTTATGTTCACGGGTCCCCTCTCAGGCAGGGTTGCCAGACGTCCGGCAAAAGTAGGACATGTGCTCCTTTTTGGCCTCATGTCATCTGTCTGGCAGGCAAAGCTAAAAGCCTGGAAAATGTCCGGCTTTTTGTATGTTTTTTCTATTGGGCTATTGACAATTATTTCATGGCAGTTTTTAACGACTTTGCAGGCCCATGTTGTCCTTAAGTAACCCTCGGGCCCTACCTCTGGCCACACCCCATAATGAAAAATTGAAAAAAAAATGTTCTCAGAATCGGTCCCAAAAAATTTATATACAGATTTTCGTCTCTGGAATTGCGTCAATACAAAAAAAGTAAACCGTAGGCTTAATTTTGAGGGCAAAAACGATTTTTAATACGAATCCGAACAGCGTTGACCAAAATGGCGTCCATATCAGTCTAAATATAGATTTCGATGAAGCCCGGATGAAGACAGCCAGCGTTGCCAGTGTTGTTTACGAGAGACTCCCAGATTTTCATCTCAAAAACCCCAGAAACACCCAGATTATAATATCGTATCGTATCGTATCTATATATTTATATAGCGCCTCTCTCAGAATAACTATTCAGAGGCGCTCTCAGCACGAAAACTCCGGGTGAAGAGAAATGTCTTTAAAAAACGAGAGACCAAGGAGGATAAACTAGTCATTAGTGTAGACCTTAGTGAGGGGAAGGTCATTCGAAGTAGAGGGACCAGCCACAGCAAATGCCCGGCTTTGAGTCAAGGCAGTCATAGTCCTAGGAACAAAAAGATCAAGCCAATCAGCAGAGCGCCAGGAACGAGATGAGGTCGCAGACAACGGCATTCGCATATTATAGTCAGAAAGATATTTTGGGGCACTGCTCAGCTGTATAATAATTATATTGTTATTATTGTTGTTGTAGTGGTAATCCTTCCGTTTAGGCTTGAAATGTTATTTATTTTTTTAGTTATTTCTATTATTATTGCCCCTCTGTGTGCTTGTATTATGCTCTTTTTATGTTCTCTTAGGAAATGTTCTCTTGGAACATGTTCTCTTGGAACATGTTCTATGTAAGTGTTCTATGTTCTCTCTGTCTCTGTCTCTATGTTTTCTGCACATGTCTTATGTTCTCTTGGAACATGTTCTCTGTACATGTTCTCTATATTATGTTCTTTTAATGTTCTCTATATGCTCTCTTCATGTCTACGTAGTCAACAGGAATGGTTGGATGAACTCATAATTCCATTGTTTAAAAAGTGAATTAGAAGTGAAACAGGTAACTACAGACCAGTGAGTCTAACCAGTTTGGTGTGAAAGGTCATGGAGAGAATTATTAAGGATAACATAGTGGAACATTTCAATAAGCAATGATATTATAAAGGGCAGTCAACATGGATCTACCAGGAATAATTAAATAATTCGTGTTTAACAAATCTGTTGGAGTTCTTTGATGAGGTCTATGAGAGGAATGATGATGGAAAACCTGTAGATGTACTTTACCTGGATTTTGCTAAGGCATTTGACAAGTACCTCATGTAAGGCTTGCCAAAAAGTTGCAAACAGGTGGGGTTAGAGGACAGGTACTAACATGGATTCAAAGCTGGTTATCTGGAAGAAGACAACAGGTGGGCATATGTGATAAACATATTGTAGCTGGATGACAGTGCTAAGTGGAGTGCCACAAGGATCAGTGCTTGGGCCATTGCTGTTCGTACTTTTTATTAATGACGCAGATAATGGGATTTAATTGAAAATTTCTAAGTTTGCAGATGTTACAAAACTATGTAGAGCAGTGGGGATGAAGAAGAAGCAGAGGTACTGCAGGAAGATCTAAGAAGAATGTTCAGATGGTCACAGGACTGGCAAATGCTCTTTAATTTGGAAAAGTGCTCAGTGATGTATATGGGTAAGAGAAACAACTAGTAGTTTACATGAAATGGAGGGGGGCACGGTATTGAAAGTGAGTGAGGAAGAAAGGGACTTGGGAGTGATTATGTAGAAGAACAGATTTTGAAGGATATCCGAGCCTGGATGTGTAACCAGTGTAGTTGTCGTAGAGAGGGTGGTGTGATCTCTAGGGCCAAGGTTTATGTATGCATAAACTGTATGCATTTATGTTCACGGGTCCCCTCTCAGGCAGGGTTGCCAGACGTCCGGCAAAAGTAGGACATGTGCTCCTTTTTGGCCTCATGTCATCTTCTGTCTGGCAGGCAAAGCTAAAAGCCTGGAAAATGTCCGGCTTTTTGTATGTTTTTTCTATTGGGCTATTGACAATTATTTCATGGCAGTTTTTAACGACTTTGCAGGCCCATGTTGTCCTTAAGTAACCCTCGGGCCCTACCTCTGGCCACACCCCATAATGAAAAATTAAAAAAAAATGTTCTCAGAATCGGTCCCAAAAAATTTATATACAGATTTTCGTCTCTGGAATTGCGTCAATACAAAAAAAGTAAACCGTAGGCTTAATTTTGAGGGCAAAAACGATTTTTAATACGAATCCGAACAGCGTTGACCAAAATGGCGTCCATATCAGTCTAAATATAGATTTCGATGAAGCCCGGATGAAGACAGCCAGCGTTGCCAGTGTTGTTTACGAGAGACTCCCAGATTTTCATCTCAAAAACCCCAGAAACACCCAGATTATAATATTCGTATCGTATCGTATCTATATATTTATATAGCGCCTCTCTCAGAATAACTATTCAGAGGCGCTCTCAGCACGAAAACTCCGGGTGAAGAGAAATGTCTTTAAAAAACGAGAGACCAAGGAGGATAAACTAGTCATTAGTGTAGACCTTAGTGAGGGGAAGGTCATTCCAAGTAGAGGGACCAGCCACAGCAAATGCCCGGCTTTGAGTCAAGGCAGTCATAGTCCTAGGAACAAAAAGATCAAGCCAATCAGCAGAGCGCAAGGAACGAGATGAGGTCGCAGACAACGGCATTCGCATATTATAGTCAGAAAGATATTTTGGGGCACTGCTCAGCTGTATAATAATTATATTGTTATTATTGTTGTTGTAGTGGTAATCCTTCCGTTTAGGCTTGAAATGTTATTTATTTTTTAGTTATTTCTATTATTATTGCCACTCTGTGTGCTTGTATTATGCTCTTTTTATGTTCTCTTAGGAAATGTTCTCTTGGAACATGTTCTCTTGGAACATGTTCTATGTAAGTGTTCTATGTTCTCTCTGTCTCTGTCTCTATGTTTTCTGCACATGTCTTATGTTCTCTTGGAACATGTTCTCTGTACATGTTCTCTATATTATGTTCTTTTAATGTTCTCTATATGCTCTCTTCATGTCTACGTAGTCAACAGGAATGGTTGGATGAACTCATAATTCCATTGTTTAAAAAGTGAATTAGAAGTGAAACAGGTAACTACAGACCAGTGAGTCTAACCAGTTTGGTGTGAAAGGTCATGGAGAGAATTATTAAGGATAACATAGTGGAACATTTCAATAAGCAATGATATTATAAAGGGCAGTCAACATGGATCTACCAGGAATAATTAAATAATTCGTGTTTAACAAATCTGTTGGGAGTTCTTTGATGAGGTCTATGAGAGGAATGATGATGGAAAACCTGTAGATGTACTTTACCTGGATTTTGCTAAGGCATTTGACAAGTACCTCAAGAAAGGATTGCCAAAAAGTTGCAAACAGGTGGGGTTAGAGGACAGATACTAACATGGATTCAAAGCTGGTTATCTGGAAGAAGACAACAGGTGGGCATATGTGATAAACATTGTAGCTGGATGACAGTGCTAAGTGGAGTGCCACAAGGATCAGTGCTTGGGCCATTGCTGTTCGTACTTTTTATTAATGACGCAGATAATGGGATTTAATTGAAAATTTCTAAGTTTGCAGATGTTACAAAACTATGTAGAGCAGTGGGGATGAAGAAGAAGCAGAGGTACTGCAGGAAGATCTAAGAAGAATGTTCAGATGGTCACAGGACTGGCAAATGCTCTTTAATTTGGAAAAGTGCTCAGTGATGTATATGGGTAAGAGAAACAACTAGTATTTTACATGAAATGGAGGGGGGCACGGTATTGAAAGTGAGTGAGGAAGAAAGGGACTTGGGAGTGATTATGTAGAAGAACAGATTTTGAAGGATATCCGAGCCTGGATGTGTAACCAGTGTAGTTGTCGTAGAGAGGGTGGTGTGATCTCTAGGGCCAAGGTTTATGTATGCATAAACTGTATGCATTTATGTTCACGGGTCCCCTCTCAGGCAGGGTTGCCAGACGTCCGGCAAAAGTAGGACATGTGCTCCTTTTTGGCCTCATGTCATCTGTCTGGCAGGCAAAGCTAAAAGCCTGGAAAATGTCCGGCTTTTTGTATGTTTTTTCTATTGGGCTATTGACAATTATTTCATGGCAGTTTTTAACGACTTTGCAGGCCCATGTTGTCCTTAAGTAACCCTCGGGCCCTACCTCTGGCCACACCCCATAATGAAAAATTAAAAAAAAATGTTCTCAGAATCGGTCCCAAAAAATTTATATACAGATTTTCGTCTCTGGAATTGCGTCAATACAAAAAAAGTAAACCGTAGGCTTATTTTTGAGGGCAAAAACGATTTTTAATACGAATCCGAACAGCGTTGACCAAAATGGCGTCCATATCAGTCTAAATATAGATTTCGATGAAGCCCGGATGAAGACAGCCAGCGTTGCCAGTGTTGTTTACGAGAGACTCCCAGATTTTCTATCTCAAAAACCCCAGAAACACCCAGATTATAATATTCGTATCGTATCGTATCTATATATTTATATAGCGCCTCTCTCAGAATAACTATTCAGAGGCGCTCTCAGCACGAAAAAAATCCGGGTGAAGAGAAATGTCTTTAAATGAACGAGAGACCAAGGAGGATAAACTAGTAGGCATTAGTGTAGACCTTAGTGAGAAGATTGGATGGATAGGAAGGTCATTCCAAGTAGAGGGACCAGCCACAGCAAATGCCCGGCTTTGAGTCAAGGCAGTCATAGTCCTAGGAATACTGGTAAATCTGGTTCTTGACAGAGGACAAGACGCTTATAGGGATGCCTACCCAATCTCTGAAAAAATGCATCCAAACAGGATAACCCGAGGCAGTCAGAAGTAACATTGTTTCTTTTCCACTAGAAATCACAACCTTTTGGTTTCTATGATTTATTTCTTTGAGCCCTGAAGATATATGGAACCTATGATTATGGTATAACAGGGTAAGCTGCCCTACGAGAGCACCCACTGTTAAAGCCAGGCAGCCAGCACACACTGAACATGCAAGGTGTGGCTTTTATCAACTGTAAACTCAAAACCTTTGTGCTGGTCAACTGTAGCTTTTTGACTTGTGCATGAATACGTTGTACAGATTTCCAACCAGAACAGTTTGGGAGATTGGATTACCAGTGGTGCCCCATGAACATCCAACATACAAGTATATACATGGTCTGCACACAGAATTTTACATTTTTACATTCACTTTTACATTTGTGTATCTGAAACCAGACCCTTTACTCTTTTGTGTCTGTTGACCTTTTATAGTTTATTTGTACAGATTGTATTTACGGTACATAATGCTCTTTGCTTCATCATTTGATGTCGCAGCATGCTATAAACAGACAGGTTAATAATAATAATAATAATAATAATAACAATCATAATAATAATTTATAGTAATAATAATAACAACAGTAATAATGATAATAATACGTTAATGTTCATTCAAGTCATGACTGCCATAATTATGCATGGGCCAAATTATAAGAGGTTTCTGCAGTTGAGTTTGCTCTTTTTATCACACAAATAGGCTATAATACAAAGGGAAACACACAAAACACATGCAACAACAATCACACACAATGAACAATAACATACTATAAATAGCAGTTAAATGATGTCATGTTACTATAAATAGTACAACAGCCTCCGTCTATACACAGTTCCTTCAGCAAGCAAATGTTATAGGTGATTAATTTAAACAAGAACGTTGCAAACATAAACATAATGTAAATGAAGATGTAAAAAAGACAAAAGGGATTAATGTATGCTCTACTTATACACAGTTCATTTATCACTTTAAACGTTTTTATAAATATCACAAATGAAATTTCAAATTTATAAACATCAACACAGATTTCTGATTTTAAACAATGGCCACCATACGAGACATAAGGAACGTGTATTAAGTAAGAACACGTATTAATAGAGCATAGAACAGACATAATTACTATTTATAGAATACGACATCACATAACATGTTAAAGGAGTGACATCACAGATGCATGAGATACTTTGATTGTCAGAATACTGTGTACTGATTTGCTGTTAAATCTGGACCCATCCTACTACGACTGGCTAGTATTCTTCGTCGGAGGCGTGGCCAGTGGTGACATCGACGTTTCTTGTCAGCATGTAGTTGTCCATGTCGATAGCACGGCAGTTGTGGACTGCGTAACGAAGACGGTCTGCCATCACCTCTTTGGACGAGTACGGTGGAATGCGCAGCTGGAAAAAACACGTCTGTGATGTCGGAAGTCCGTCCGGTGCCTAGATGGAACAAATTTATTCTAAATTCATTACAGTGAATCAGTTCTGTGACATACTTGGGCAATGATTTGAACCGCTTCACTTTTCTCAGTGGCAAGCCGTACAATGTGTAGTATTCAATTAGAAACTCGACATACAGAAAGGAATTTCACATCTTTGTCACCCACTCACCCCAAATATGCCCTAAATATAAATGTACACATTTTCTATAGCAACCATATATGGCCTACTGATTTTTCGAATGAATTGATCGGGTAGATCCTTCACCACCGCTGGCCTGTTAAGGTCCCCGTGCACAGACTGTGCTAAACTAAGATTTAAATCTCTGAAGTGCGCCAGCATTGGGCATGCAATCCGTGCATGAGACGCAGCTTAAGCTCTAACCAAAGTAACCAACACGGCCAGTACCTAACGACTCTCCAATCGTTTTTGACCCAGTGGGCTTCTGTAATTTGTACACAAACACACCAGTGACACCACTATCCATAGAGTCCCTCTGTCTAAGGCTTATAATTGTTACTGAGCTAGACAATTTAATTTCTGCATAAATTATAGCTTTCTTAGTGCACTGATCTGATAGAACTAGCTTATAGATGTGAAACAAATTTCCTATACATTTCAGATCCAAGCTTCATGACCTTTGCCATTCTTGTTGCCTTGGTCTTTGCTCTGAAAGGGCTGTGTGATGTCATAAGAGATTTTAAGAGATTTTAAGGGTATAAGCTTCTACCTTTCTCAGGACTAAGAATGACAATAATTTGAGAATGAGAATATGCAAAGGGACCATACAATACACCTTCTGGTAACACTTAAATGATGAGAGTGTACTACAAGTGACTGGAAAACCAATGTAGCTTGTCGATAAAGTGTTAAACACCCACCCACTTTTTGACTTTTCTTTCCTCACAAGATTGCACCCAGAAGTGGACTCGCCGGTAATTAAAAATTAGTTTTATTTATGCATCAGACGAATAGGTAACAATAGCTACACTTTACTAACAATACTTTGAACTAATAAACTTCATTGATCATTAAATTTAATTAATAAATTCTATTTACTATTAACATTAAAACTTAAATTTTATTACATTTCATCAATCACTATTACAAGGGCATAGCCAGGAAACAATTTCAGGGGTTTCCCATTGCAGAGGGGAAATTGGAAAGTAATGAGAGCAAGAGGTCAGTTTAGAAAAGTTAATTGATTTTTTTCGGCAATTATTTATTTCGGAGGTTTGAACCCGTAACCTCCCCATGCATTATAAAATGACATAGGTAATTAATTTTAAAGAATAAACTTCAAATATTTAAAACTAAACTGACCCGGTCAATCTTCAGTATTTGAAATCTTTGTGTGATGTCAGATGCATTCATTGGCAGACGGCTTCTGCCAGAGACAAATCGCATGAACAGGATTCGTTCTTCGTTTGTGAACGATTCTAGAATCTCCCAGAACCATTCCACCAGTGGATGAGTCTCTTCGATCTCACGATATCTGCACATACATCACCCCAAAAATATAAAATTCATCATTCACCCATCAATTCAGAGCATGTATCAGGAAATTCTTGGCAAAACCGTGGTGAAAAAGACAGAAATTATAACCGTGAAATACAGTATTATTATTATTATTATATTCGTCTATTGGTAACAAATCTGATAGTCACACCGCTATCAGGATCAGGTACATTGTGATTGAACAAGAGTTACGAATGAATGCAAAGCACGATCATACCATAAAATGAGAAGTCCATATTAGATCGACAATAAGGCAACAAATTGTTATCAACTATGCCTGATGAATCGTTTAGTTAATTAGGGAGATTCACTATAACATGCTTGTTATTTTTACATGCATCAGAAGTCATTAAATTACTAAACGCGTCGGTTTAAAAGAAGAGTACGTACCTGACGATTTTCTTAAGTATATCAACGGACACTTGCGGCATGCCACACACCAGCTGCTCTAAGTGTTGGGGTGTTACAAGTGACAAGAGAGGTACGGGTACGATGGTTGACATTCCCTCTCGCACTGCACCCACCTGAAAACATGTTAACAATGTTGAAGCTGATTGATCATAATATGTTAAAGTTGATTCTAATGACAACTAGGACACAGCTGATTATTATTATTACCATGAGTAGCAGTGATTATGAAGATGATACACTCACAAACATAATATGAAGATGACAATGATTATAATTCATAATTATGAAGACATAAGTGCAATTCCTGTAAAACCATTTGTCAACGAATTACAAACTGTACTCAAACATTCAAACACTCAAACATGAACTATAATAACTATTTGGAATGCTTAAATTAAGAAGATCATAGCTCTTGTGAAACTGATCGTGATGCTCTTATAAGTTAAAAAGGTGAAACTGCTTTCGAGATGATAGTCATGGAAATAAAAAATACTGTATTGTTCTTGATACCAAGAAACAATGTGGTTTCATATATGATAGTTTAATCAGGATGACGAATATGAAGCTGAGAAACGCAGGAGAAAAGATGATGATTATGCTGAAAATGACAAATAGTCCTGCCTGTAGATCCATCTCATGCAGCCTGTAGGCGATGGCGCAATCAACATAGGCTCTGCGATTTTCAAACGTGAGAGGTATGGAGCTGCCACCAGGAACAATTGGCACAAAGCGACCATCTGCGCTCTGGCCCTCGAAAAACTCCAGCGGAATCACCTACGCACAAACATACACACTGCTTAATCACTTACTGTTGTCACTCTACAGCATCAATGCCACTCTCAGCAAATCTGAATATAGTGTCATCTGTCAATTCTGGATAGGAATCCATTCCTTTGGCTCCACCTGTGTGCATATGCCCACAATGGTATTGTTCTAGCTATCTTTGCAATGTTTTGCTTGCAAATAAACTAATTGACATTTATCATCCTTTATGCCAGTGTGGGCAGTGCTTTTATGACATCATTAAAAGGCATGATATTAAATGTCCAGATAATCAACCAACTAAATCTCCTCACCAAATAAATATAACACAAAGAACTGCAAAAATGATATGCCTTAATACACCAACATTCAGCTCAAAGGTAAATCACTGAAATATAAAAAAAAACAGTACCACCAATGTCTGTCCTTTACAGAACTGCTGGCTCAAGTGGTGTCTGGATGCTCCGTCATCTAACAGTCAGCTGAATTATATTTTGGATCAATGTCCCTGACTGCATTACATCCAAATTGGTATTACAATGAAATTGTAATTACAGGTAGCAACTTCTATAGCACCGGTGTCTACTACACAAAGCATTAATCGATGGCACACAGAAATCAAGTTGAAATCAGGTGAATACCCAGAAAGTCAATGCTCTGAAACAGAGAGGCAGTCTCAGGTGAAACATGCTATAACTAGACACATGTATATATATCTGGTATGTGTGTGTATTTATACCTGATTGAAAGTCTCGGTTGTGACTCCGTTTTCTTGGATGTCTGCCACGCCACGCAGGCTCTGGATGTACAGCACATCCACCTGGCAAATGGACAGAGGGATAAGATTTGCTGAGTTCAAAACATCTATGCCAAAAATATCCTGACTAGTACTACTTAAAATGATTAATATAGCCATACCAACAACTGTTATTGTTCACCTACAGCATTTTGCCTGTTGTATTACAGAAATAAACGAATATACATACATACATACATACATACATACATCTATACATGAAGTTCTAAAGTTATGTCACAGATTGATCTTATGTCTTTCAGGCAGCCCATGTTTCAGTGCATTCGAGAGATTCCATAACATGGTTGCCTATGCCATCAGGCAAATTAATATAACTGGGTATTGGTGCCATCCTCAAGGTACAAAAAGGACGCTCTCTGGTGCCCCATACAAGTCCTTTTTGCCTCAAGGGCCAAAGTGAATTACTGTGGGAGACTGTTCTTTATCGGCAAGGCTTCTCAATTCCCAGAGTGTCAAGAGAAGCCATTCTCTTGTCATTCATCTCTACCAAACCGATGGACAGATAGCCTCACCTCCTCTAAGTCTTCACAGGACAGCGACATTCCAGACAACTGTTTCCAGACCGCTGGGGCCAGGTAGAGATCAAGCGGTTTCTTTGTCCGAACTGCCACTCCGAGCAGGATGCCGAGGAAGCGGAACATCTTCAGGTCTTCTTCCGAGGTTAACGATGGATTCAAGAGGAACCGGTCACGGTTATAACCAACATCATTGGTAGCATTCGGCGTTGAGATCAGATAAGGAACTACCCCTGTCTTAAGCTCCTAAACAGAATATGCACTGGTAAGATAAGTACACTGCACAAATACATGTATTTCTAATAAGTGCAAAAATAGCAATTGTAGTAAAATTCTAGTTACTCCAGCAAGATTAAAACTGTTTACTGTAACAATAATGTTAATGTTACAAAACCATTCTCAAGCAGAATGGTTGCCAATGGCTGCCTCTACAAAGACAAAGCGTGTTTGAAACTTTATTAATTACATGCTTTTCAACAGTGGGGTTGTTGCTTTCCTAACAAGTCCAGAGATGAAGTGCTGCTATTTTGCTATCAAAACCCTAAATTGCTTAACATACAGAAACAATTAGCTGTCTGTTACCTTCCTTTCACTGTTGCCTGGAAGGAAATTCTGGTAACACCTTAAACTGGTTTGGTACATATGTCAGTCATCACACTCAGTATATTTCAGTGGCATTTACTAGCCCAACGCTATGCTAACACTTAGTGTCCCGGTGCTTGGTTCTCTGTTGTTTACATTATACACCACACCACTTGGTGTTCTGCTGCTATCAATCATACGTTGGGATATCATTTCTAAGCAGACGATGCTCAGATTTTATATTTCATTTCACAGTAATGCACTGACATTTGAATTCAGAATGAAAAGACCAGCAGCTTCAAACTGGCCACAACACCATCAAGTTGTTTGTATGGTCAAGGTGGTAAGCACTGTAGTACCTGACACATCTCTGTGATAGTGTCGTCAAACACCCCTCCAGCATCATCTGCACCCTCTCCAATCAGTTTCACCTTCCAGGCCCTAGCTGGGAGGCGGAGGTCGGCCGGCGTTAGTTTGATCACCTGCTGGCCAATCTGCGTGAAGATTGGTTTGCACTTCTTGCCTCTGTCAACAGAAAGAATTTTCCAGTTCACAAACTCATGACGGCAACAAATGTAACACTATCAACACAAATAACAATATTCTCCATTGACTGCTAACACTTCAGTGCAATTGCTTTACACCTCTTGGCATTGCCGGACAAAATTCAAAGTTGAAAGAGGCCTATGATTTGTGAGGTCCCCAGGGTCAGGAGAATGTTTCTTTAGTAAAGGATGCATATGACATGAACAAAGAGAAATGGGAGGGACCCTACATCCAAACAGAAATTGATAAAAGATGTAATGATCCGGCCAAAACCATCAAAGCACTCTTTCAGGAATAATTTCAGGCGGAAAGCTGTTATTATGTGACGGAAAGATGAGTTTGTGAACCTCTGGAAGAGTTGTGGGCTGGAACTTGGTAATAACAGGAGGTAAAGAATCTGGATAAAGAAGTTTGTCAGAAGCAAAGGATGTCAAGCTATGGTTTATGTAGATCAAGTTAATTCCAGGAAAAAATAGTAGTTATAGTAAACTTACAGTTAGTCAAGATAAAAACTGTTACAGTAACAATAAAATTAATGTAAAAATTTTAAAACAATAGCAAAATTACAGTTAATAATCAAGATTGAAACCATTGTTGTAACCTGGTTGCAATGCGTTTGACTGTGATTTGTGGTCCGTAGTTCTTGCCCTGGACCATCGTCCGGCCGATTGCTCTAACGAGCGGCAGGGTATAGACTCTTGGTGCCAACAGATGGCGTAACTGTCCATGCACAATTGCAGCATTACCCATGTTGCACTGACAGGCATCCTAACAAAAGTAGCAGATTATTATTAATGTTATAAGTACCGCTGAAATAAAATCTTGAATTACTGATCTCACAGAGCAATACACACACTCAACAGATGGCAATTGTTAGGCACTGGAAAAGACGCTCTCGTAACTGACATCATATAGCCTTCATAATTTGTATTTTTGTAAATATTATTCTCAGCTGCTACCAAGAGATACAAGTCCAGCATGATGACCCATAAATTCCTTATCCTTCCCACTATTTCATGCATCTGTGGCCTTGAGAACAAATTCTGATCTTATATGGCTAGTTGAGAAACGGTAATTGTATCGTAGTGAGCGCTTCCGAGTAGATTACCTTGAAGGGGTGCTATATAAAAACTCCTTAATAATAATAATAGTAATAATAATAATAATAACTCTATCAAGAGTTTCAAAATTCATGACTGACCTGATTGACAGAAAGATTCAGAAGCCTCCAGGAGGAGTAAATCAGATCAGAGAAATGATGAAGAAGCTTCAGTCGGCCACGCACTGCCTCTGTACTGCATTCCTTGAGCGACGTGTACTGCGGAGGGATGCTCGACGGAAGGCCGAGCTGGAGCTTTGAGGGAACTCCGGGTGTTCGCTGGATTGGAGGCGGAGCAGTCCAGGCGGCACTGTGCGTCCTTCCAGCTGAGATCTAATATAAGAAAATTTTGCTACAGGAAGGAGGCTGCTTATACGTAAATAAAGGAAGAATAACCTTTAATAAACCAATTGCTAACTGCATTTATCTAAGACAGTCTATCTCGATCAGATATTATATATCATTCTAGTGATGAAAGTTTTACGCATCAAATTATCTGCACGAGGAATGATATGGTCATGGGCCCGGGCTGACTTACAGATGAAGTCACAAGTGCGTCATTCATTCTGATTACGTATCTGGACATAATAGGCTCTGATTTAATTCAGACTTATTGGACCTGAAAATTTGGTTACAAAATGCAGAGTGAAAACACTGCTTGGCTGGTGCTTAGAAGGTGCTATACATATTCTTATACTTACTAGCTTGTCTGGGTGCTTTAGAAATGAATTGTATGCATGCATTTGAGCGTTTGTATGTTCTCTTTCAAGAACACATCAAAGACAATGAAATCTTAATGAATGCACGATGTACCTGTTACCTCAGCTTGCAATGCTGTTCTTAAGTTAATTTGAATAAAACCAGTTTTCTTTCAAATGGTTACAATATTGAACATTATAAATATTACTAGATGTCTCGTTTAATTCTGTTATTTTCTGATTTGGTTCACTTAATCTCAGCACCCGATTTCTGGTACCTGTTTGACGCTGTTTCTTGCAATTCCATTTACAAGCTGTGGTTCTCGTACTGGACCCGTGTGTCCGAGGCCAAGCTGGCCATCTCCGTTGCTGCCCCAGGCCCACACTTCACCCTCGGAGGTCAAGGCCAGCGTGTGTTCCGATCCAACAGCGATATCCTCGATGTAGTAGCCGGACAATGCAAGCACCTGCTGAGGACGATTGTGGCCTCTGGATCGCGACTCAGAATGACCAATCAGACGATCTAAAGACAGCGTAACATCAACTCAACGTCAGTCAACATAGTGTAATATAATGTAGGTCTTACGACTTCAGGTGTATTGTATATTGTAATTTAAGGTGTAAATTGCTTATCCACATCAGAGTCTAAGTATACTGATCTGTTGGAAATTCAATTGGTTACAGCTTGGCTTTAGTGTGCCATCAGTAGATACCTTGTACATAGGATACAAGTGTGCTAGAAGCTACTAATTAGTAATACTAAGTATTAATAGAAATAATATAAATTATTATTATTATTATTACAAACATTTTTAATGCCCGCAAAGTCAGACCGAAATGTGAATTGTAATTAATGTAACTTATTACAAATGCTAAAATGCATCTCATAAAACCACTACTGCCGCCATCACCCATCCCAACACCACACCACCTATTTTTCTTCTTCAATATTTTAATTACCGATTTTTTACACTGACTAATAACAATAAAACATATCAGGGCTTATTCTAACGTGCAGCCAGACACAAAGTGTGCAGTTGGGAAAGAAATTTGTGCAGTTAAAAATCAGATTTTGTGCAGTTATTTTTGTAGACCTAATTGTATAAACCAACAGTCCCCAGACCCAGTGACAATTTGTGTGAAAGAAATGAGGCACGAATAGTTACTTAAATTAAATGAGAGGCTTCCGACAATTTTCTTCTGGAAAGACGGGAAATCAAAAAAGTCATGAAAAATTTTGGTGGAACTAAGAAACAAATTTTGCTGGAAACTCTTGTTACTTACCCCCCTCGAAAAATTCTAGCTTGTTAAAGTATCGTTACTACCCCCTCGAAAAGTCTTGGAAAACTCTTGTTACTACCCCCTCGAAAATTCTTGGGAAACTATCGTTACTACCCCCCTCGAGAAAATTGCCCGGTTGTCAACTTTTCAAATATGTGGGATTACCCCCCCCCCCCGACAGCAAGCAAGGGGAGTAGATTAAACACTGCGCACACGAACCCCTAGTTACGCCACTGCCCAGACCTCCCAATTCGGCCCTCATGTGCAGTTAATAAAATTCCTTAGAATAAGCCCTGAAACATATTACAACTTTAACATATTTAAATGACATAATAAATATATACTGGCATATATCTGAAATTGTTAACAGCATTGTTAATAACCTCAGGAACAATCACAGGACAAAACAGAAAAGAGAAAAGTGAAGTTTAAATCCATGCATTGACAGGATGAATCAACACTAGACGAATTTGTTTGGTGACCTCACCTTGACCCCAGGTGTACACCTTGCCATCCTTTGTCAGGGCGACTGTGAACTGTGTTCCACATGCCACCTTCTTAACGCCCAGGCCACACATTGTTTCGACCTTGGTTGGAGTTGCTTTGGCAGTTGAGTTGCCAAGTCCCAGTTTTCCGTAGTCACCATCTCCGAAGGCCCACATCGTGTTGCCATCAGTCGAAATGCAGACCGTGTGATTGAGACCACAGGCCACCTAAAACAATGCAGACAAGTCAATGTACACTATCTCATCTGCCTGCAAGCGGTTACAATTTCAGAGGATGATATCACTGAGATCTGCTTAATTTCTGTGTAAAAGTTTCCAACCTTGGTTCAATAACTTTCAATGTTGGTTGAAGAAAAACATTAGTAGTCATCATTCTGTCAATTTCATATAAATCAATCATCTGTTAACTCACTTTCTGCTGAGGCATAGATTGAACCTTGCACCCTAACAGCAAATGCTGCACTCTTAACTACTGTACTACTACACCTCACGTCCAGATGAATAACTAGCTATTCTGTCATTCTTATCAATCAATGAATCAATCAATAAGAACTTGATTTAGCACCCCTACAAGATACCTACTCAGAGGTGCTCAACCAGGTGAGCTAAGCCAGTGTATCAACACGTCGAAACGCAAACTGAATAAGGGCTATCAAACTGAAGCATTGTTTATGTTAGCAAGTAGCACCAGAGAGATGATTTTGGATGTCTAAACGTCTGGACAGATACATACAGATATGAAGATAAAGTCAACTCACATAACCAATGAGGTAGCCATCAAGAGCTGTTACTCGTTCTGGAAGCTTCTTGTTGGACGTTGAACCCAGACCAAGTCTACCATAGTCACCATTGCCAAATGTAAAAAGTTTACCATCCGCAGTTACGACAGCACTGTGTTTAAAACCACACGCCACCTAATGACAGGAAGAAAAAAAAAACAAACACTGTTGTAAGCCAAATATGGAGAAAAATTACTGCTAAAATATTGTATTAAATATTATAATAAATATTATGTAGTATAAAATCAATTCAAAATAATACACATCCGGACTTTGGTAGCATAATTTTATACCAAGCCACCTGGGCCAAGTTTGCCCGCCATTCTTTCAGGGTCAGGATATGAGTACCAGTAAATGCTGAAAGGTTAAGAAGGTATCCTACTGCTGGATTACAGCTTCAATTGCGTTCCAGCTAAGAGGTCTTTCAACCCCAAAACGTCACAGTTTATGAGATACTGTGATGGCATGGGAAAGTGTCACCTTTACCATTACATGCTCTTTGGAAGACTGTTACCTGGGTGACTTCCTCTCCCTGCAGTGCCTCAATCTGCTTTGGTCGTCTCTGGCGATCGCTGTTGCCATGACCGAGTTTTCCATAGTCGCCATCTCCCCACGAAAAGACCTCCCCTGACTCAGTCAGAGCCATGCTGTGACCGTCCGAACCAACAGATGTCGCCAGCTGAGTCACCACAAAACCTAAGCAACACAATGTATAGTATTGTATTTTTATTCATTCAATCAATAGGAGCAGAGACAGAATGCTGCTCCTTCACATGTAGTTAGGTTTGGCCATTTAAAGTTAGCTGTTCAGTATAGTTTGGTTTGGTTTAGTCTGAATAACTGGTTTGCCCTGGCCTCTAGTAAATATATTTATAAAGCATTCAATATATAAGTTTCAGGCATCTTTTTCCGGTAGGGTGAGTGGGTGAGGCTGATTTCATACGTTGCTCTGGTTTGCCCGTTTAGTAGGACAGAATATCAGTAGGATGTGTTCCCCACTGTTCTGGATTGTTTCGAACTGCATGGATTCTAACTAAATAATACTACTAATAGTAATAAATTAATAATTAAATTAAATGATGAATAATTATACTCTTAGTCATGAGTTTCAGAGAACCAGCATTATCAGGTGCCATGCCTCTTAGTTTTCAGGGACACATATGTCAGGAAAAACTAACAAGTTCAGGTCAGGTCCATTCCGTTAATTTCACATCTAGCTGTGGGAATATGTTCTAAGAATCAGAATTTGTCTAGAATAACAGTTGAGATAGGTTCTTGGGCAAAAAAAATTGGCGCAACTGTCAGTCAGTTACCTTGCAGAGCAGAAATAGCTGTCAGGAAGTGGAGGTCATCTGAGTTGCCCTGTCCCAGGCGGCCGTAACTTCCCTCACCGCAGGCCAACACTGTTCCATTGGCCTGGATGACGAAAGTACAGTTCTGGCCACATATTATCTACAATTATCATTCTTATTAAAATCACATGGCAATTCTAAACAATATCCAAGCAGTTATAACTACAAATTCATTACTGTTCAACTTCTTGCATAAAGTGAAGATTTTAAGAGTCCATTTAAAACATATTCGAACTTTATTGCATACGAGAAATCCTTTATGAACTTTTGTAATTTAGATATCCTTTGTCAAAGCGACTGTGAACTGCGTTCCACATGCCACCTTCTTAACCCCAGGCCACACATTGTTTCGACCTTGGTTGGAGTTGCTTTGGCAGTTGAGTTGCCAAGTCCCAGTTTTCTGTAGTCACCATCACAATGTGTGGCCTTGGGGTTAAGAAGGTGGCATGTGGAACACAGTTCACAGTCGCTTTGACAAAGGATATCTAAATTACAAAAGAATTCTTATCCACTGTTCTACATATGATGTCAATGTAGTTAGTGTATACGTCTTTGTGCACCCAAACAATTTTGCTCTTATAAATTAACCCAGAAATTTATTAGAGCTTTATTATTGAAACTATTTAATTAATAAAAAGTAATTGACCAATTTAAGAAAAAAAACATTAGTAGTTTAAGATAAACCAGATTCACAACAAAAAGGGAATGTTGGCCTTACCTGCTGTGCACAGGAAAATGAAGCTGCAATAGTGGGCGCAAGGACGTTGCGTCCACCCTCGCCCAACTGGCCGATACGACAGCCACCCCACATATATGCCTCGCACCTTCCCCCTAGTTGCCAGTCCTCAGGCCGCTGGATGGCCCAGGCCATTATCTGCTCATCCATTCTCAGATCCCAGAGGGTGTTGTCCTGGAAGCAATGTAACACAATTCATCCAAACAGGGAAATGAAACAACTTCACACACTGTGGTGCAGCATTTCAAGTAACAGTCATAATAATCTGCCATCACTGGACGACCTAGACTCAAGCCTTGAAGCCTTGCTACTCGCATTATGGCAGTTAAGAAGACTCTATGGCCTCAACTGAGTCTTGAGACACTGTTCCTTACATAGGTACAATTCTTATAGCTACTCATTGGACTACACATATAACTAGTCCTGCTAATGGTAACACCAGTATAATAGCTAATACCACACAGTAGTTGAATCACTGTCATGTCATGGTAGAAGCAAGTAGTCTTATGACTGCACTTGCTTCTACCATGACATGACAGTGCATCAGAAAACAGCCTTCAAAGAAGGTCTTGACAACTGTAGATGATGATGACGCACAGGCTAATTAGTACTTCATCCTTCGCATAGATTAATTTTACCCTTCAACCAAATTATAATTTACCTTCAATATAACTCGTCTCTTTACCTTAACTGAATTCATATTTCTATGCACCCTGCTCCGAATACCTTCTGTTATAAACGATGCTGTTCGAAATAATGATTTTGAGCTTCTGTATATTCATCAGTATGCGCTTTGTTTCCTAAAATCCTAACCTTTGGACATTTCTCTGAATCATCTCCTTCGCAGTCTCTTCCTGTAGAGAGGAACGCTGGTGGGAAGGGCAGACGTCTGCTCAGTGCTTCTGCTGTTCGTAGGGCAGTTCCAAAGTTGTACAACCACTGCCAATCCAATGCAGTTGGACACCCTTGACCTGAAACAAATACTTTCATCTAAAAGAATAAGGCACCGTTAACGCAATTTCCTTAAATCTCAACTGTCTTCCCCTGGAATAAATTATAAAGCTTAAACTAGAGTAAGCTACACCAAATCTAAGGTATAATATATTCTTTTATTAGCCAACAGGGCAACAACCTAGAACATCACATGAGAACAAAAATCGAATGTGAGTTGGTAAGAACAGCCTGCTTGTGCCAGAGGGCCGTCAGTGTATTCGTTTATACAGGGCTCATGGGATGTAGGGGGGTCCGGTGGCGCGTTGGATAACATCTGGCGAAGAGTGCGAGAGGTACCGAGTTCGAGCCCCGTTAGGGCGGATTTGCTTTGTAGGCTGCTATTAGCGCCGTTGTATTACAAGCTGTCTGTTCTGTTAGTAGTTAACTAGTTAAGATTGTTTCAATTGCATAACATGTAAATGCACAGCGCAGTGCGTTTGTCAGGCGCTAAATTAAAGAAAAAGATATTATTATTATTATTATTATTACTATCATCCTTGTTTGGCAAAACAAAGTCATGTGGGCCAAGGAAACCTGACATGATTTAATACATCTACATGCAAGAGACAGTAGCAAACAGGACCTGTACAAAACTTACTGAAGCACATAAACTGAACAGCGCACAATAGTTGATTTGCCTTATTTGACAAGCTACCCTGCATGGAAAACCTGCTCAACCTGACTTAAGTATCTGTACAAAGCAGAATGTACACCTGAATTGGTCTAAATGTCCTGAAAACAGACTGATAAATAATCTTCAACTACTGCCTACATTTAACAAATATCATGAAACTCGACCTGAAAAAATATGAATGTATACACAAAATGGAATGGTAGAGCTGACCAATCCCAAAAACTATACTGGTGCATGTATGCACAGTGAAGAGGGTAACAAAGTTGTCCTGACATAAATATCAATATTGTAGAGATTCACACGACCTAAATTGCTGCCAATTAAGCCTAACCTGATCGGTACTTGAGGCAATCTGGGACCCTTGACCTGACAGAGGCGTCTGGATCCAAATGAGCCTGGCAGCCGAAGTGAGGTGGCTGAGCGATGTTGTAGAGGATCTTGTCTACACCAAGAGACACAGCCCACAACGACAGACACTGCAGGTAGGCGCTGTGTAGCAACTGGTCACCATTCATCACGTGAGGCTACATAAAGAAAGACAAACAGAAAAACCGTATTAACATCGTTGACACCATTACTATCATCAATTCAATCTCAACTGGTTGTCTAACAAACTACAACAGACCTTCTTCATCCTTGTTTACCTCTTTCCTTAAGATGTGCTGAATATCCTGTGTATTATATGTATAAAAAACAGGACTCAGCCTTTCATTCACCAGACGGCGTTGGTAAAATGAGCAGTAAGATGTTATGGGCGCCTTGCATGGCTGCCAAACAGTTAAATTCGACTCCTGTACTAACTTGTGATCATCTGTTCATACTATGATTTGTAATCATACAGTGGTGTGTCAGTTGGAAATAATAAACGAAGATTATTATTATCTGTATGAATACATATCTAAACTATAATTTCAATCTCTACTCCAATTTAAAATTCAATCCAAGTCTGATCCTCTCAAAAGTTTAAATCTTGAAATCTAATTTAAAAGCAGAAACCAAACTGCAGTCTCAACCTCCACGATTCTTAGTCCAGATCAATATCTGAACTAGACACATGTATGTCAAACGTGCTCATAGTTTCAAACCTCTATTTTAATTCTCTTCTCAGTCTCAATCAATATCAATCAAGTCACAATATCAGTACAATAACCGGTGCTATAATGAGGTAGTGTTAAACCTACACCAATCCCGATGTCTAATACAATCCCACTTTACACTAAATGTCATAAAACTTCAGTTGCAATCACCCTCACACTTCATGCCACCCTGATGCACTGGTACTTGTAATATTAGTTTTCTTTGTTGCATTCAAACAGTTGCGCCATTGCTACACGTTAGGGTTTTTAATCATAAAAATTCATTTTTATAGGCAAATCTCTTTATGTTTCCTAAAACATCTTCCACAGTTTACTTACAACACCCAAAGCTAACTGTCACAAACAATTATTCCTCTGTTATGTGCTTATGTGCTTCCAGAACAGGCCACTACCAGAAGTAATTCACATAAAAAAGTACTTTTAATAGTGTATAAATCTTGAAGGAGTTTACTTTACATTACGTTACAATCTGGTCCTGCCTTAACCCGACACAACTTTATACCTTCTCGTAGGAGTGCTGTTCCTGGAGCAGAAGAGCAAGTCGACTCAGAAGAGCACGTAGGCATGGCGTCTGGCTGAGTCCAGAGATTCCGTGTTGACGTAGAGACATTCGACTGGTCGCCAGGACCTTGTTCTTGTGGTAGAAATCGACTGAACAGTGGACCCACATCAGGTCCTGCAGCAGCAGAAACACAGTTCCCAATCTCATTGTTATCATCCATCTAATATAATGTTTTCTACGATGTAAATAAATAGCACATAAGCACAAGCAGTCTATTTGGATAACGCTAGCGTTGTAACTGAATGGTTGCAGGTTTGAGCCAGTTCAGCAGATTCCATGTAACAATCCTGGACAACTTATTTGAGCTCTGTTGCCAACAGAATCAATTGGTATCAACTAAGCTGGGAACAGGGTTGCCACATGGTTAATTAGACAAAAATCCATGACTTTCAATTACGTTTTTCCATGACTTTTAAGACTTATTTTAGACGAAAAAGGACCTACTTTCTAATTGTTTATCGATGTAATAGCTAATGATATTAAAAAACATGATTATAAACTAAATTAATGATATTTCCATTTTCCATGACTTTCCATGACCTAGCTATTTTCAAATTCCATGACTTTCCAGGACTTTTCTTGGAAAACACCTGTTTTTCCAGGTTTTCCATGACTTTTCAGGTTTCCAGGACCCATGGCAACCCTGTTGGAAGCAAATGGAAAGTCCTGCGATGCACTGGCCCTGTGCCCTTGGGCTTCATCTATTGCTGGTTGAAGGGTCAAAGAACCAGAAATGAGTGCTTCCCCTACATTCCACCAGGGACATGGAAGCTCAACTGCTTAAGCAAAAGATGACCACTGGTACATGGCACAGCTACAGCTGCTACACACTGAACAACATTTCCGTTGGCATCATGAGGATTCGCTCAAATGCAGCACTATGCAAAGACTAAATTCTAAAACTAAAATGTAAACTTATGATCAATCTTACATGCTATATCACAAATCAGGAACTTGCTCCAATGCTGCCATTGGAAGCTGTGCCAAGAACCACCGTTTAACGAGGTTATGCAATAATTAGGTCACTTCTAACACTGAACTAATTTGGGATCCATGTACCCAACCATGTTATAGCAGAATTTATGTCATAATAAGCATGTCATAGTAGACTCCAGTGAATGAGCAATCAGATTACAATTATGCACGACAAAAGGAGGGTTGAGTGTACTTAGAACACTTCTAGTGAGTGCAACAGTTGCTACTAAGACTCACACAAATGCACAATCATTACTAGACAAAAAAGTACAAGTAGACAAAAAAAATGGCAAACCTTTGACCGGGTGAAGGCGACAGCAAGGCTCGAGTCTGAGGACCAAGTGAGGTCATGAACTGACCCAACCCCAGTGACGGTCTGCAGCAGGGCTCCATCCTGAAGGGCCCAGATGTTGAGGAAGCCCTTGATACATCCTGATGCCAACAAGAGGGCGCTAGGGTTGAAGGCCAATGATGTTACAGTGGCAAGGTGACCACGGAGAGTAAAGAGGAGTCTTGGTGAATCGAATCGCGGTGAATCAACCTGACGATTTGGCTGCAGACAAGAAAATACACCACGTGAAGGCAAAGATGACAACAGAATGAATTAATTAAGGAAAAGTAATGGCATCAGACTGTAGGAAGGAAGATGAATGATGGAAAAACCATGAATAAATTAAGGAATTCATAGTCCTGACACAATCTATTGATGGTATTAAAATTATGATAAATGAACATTAGAATACTTATGTAATGAATTAATAAAAAATGAACAAGCGAATGAAGAAATGAACAAGTGAATGAAAGAAGGTCACTTAAAAGTAAGCAAAATAACAAAACATAATTAGCTAATAACTTATAGGAATGATTAAACCAGGAGATAAGCATATGGCTCTCACCTGTAAAGTTAGTAAGGTTGGAGTGCTGCAACTGGCTGTTGTCTGAGGAATGACCCAAACACAAACAAGGCCATCAACACATCCACTACAAACATAAAAGAAAGACAACGTACAAGTCCATTCATCATTTCAAACCAGAAGGACAGAAAAATGGCTCTCAGTCATCTCTGGTCCTGAGCAAAATTTATTACTGCACTCTCATTTTCACTTCCTTACCACAGTGCAATATCATTTACCTATAATCTGCTGCTTGTCTGACCCGTTTCACCAAATCACACTTGTGCAAGAAGACCAGTTTCAGTGCCTCAGGATCAGCAACTGCATCAAGTTTAAACTTTGTCTTCTGGTATACAAGTTTTTAAAAACTGTGCACTACACATAGATGCATAACGATACATAACTAGGTAGTTTTAGCTGAGACTGACCTGGCGAGCATTAGCATTGGGCAGTCTCCTTTACCAGCCACGCTGCACCACTCCGAGACGGAAACTGGGCTGACGTGAGGCAGGCAGTGGCTACACTGCCACTGGTCATCGTTCGATTGCCAGATCTTCAGGTGTCGCTCATTCGCACAGGTCACCAGCGTCTGGCCGAATGGATCCCAGCGCATGTGTAATAGGCTGTGCTGAAAATGAAAGACAGGAAAGGTCAGGTCAGGTCAGATAAAATCAGGTCAAGCAAGGTCAGGTCAGGTCAGGTCAGGTCAGATAAGGTCAGGTCAAGCAAGATCAAGTCAAGTCCAATAAGGTCAGGTCAAACGAAGTCAGCTAAGGCCAGCTGATTGCTTATTTATCCTTTATTACTAGGTCATCCCAGAAAAAAATAATAGAGCAAATGGTAATTAGCAAATCAAACACAAAGATCTGCTCTAACTTTAAAACTAAAATAAAAACTTCGGTTGTACTGAAAAAGACATTGCTGTCAAACATAATTCTGCACAGAAAAACTAATTTAGAAATCCGAACTTCTCATTACACAACTCTTTTAATTGCAATTGTAGTTACAGTAATTGCTATGGTTCCCTATTAATAAGTGCTGCAATGTGGCTCTACAACTTCTAGTCTAGCTGACTGCTGGCTTGAGTGCTCACCTTGCAATGTGGAGTGTGTGGGTTCGAACCTCATTAAGACATCACTGTATAAGGAACATGAGCTATGATGGTAGTCCTTCATGCACAGCTGGTCAGTGCCATTAGCAGATGCTTAGTCATTAGTCGTGCTTTTGATAAATGTGACTTGCTCTGGCAAAAGGGGACTTATGTCCAAAAAATTAGTTTTGTATACTTTGTGCTAAAATTGATAAGTAATAATTTCTGTTTAAAATGTTGAAAAAATTATTATTCTATCTTGATGGGTTCCAGAGATATGAATTTTATAATTTTTTTCTACTCGAAAGTACAATTTCGAGAAAACACATACAAAGTTTATTGTCTTATTACAAACCCTACATAGATCGCAAAGTTTATGTGTAAATTTGTCCTGAAATAGGTGAAATATTATTAAAATAATATTTTTTCTGTATAATATAAGATTCTGTTTATTGATATACGCAAAAAAAGATAAGTGAAAATTTACACCTGATTTGTGTTTTAGCTAATTTCTTCAGTTTTATCACTGGCGACTTCCGCCTCCTTTTGCCAGAGCAGGTCACAAATACAGAAGCAATAACTTCTGCAAAGTCGCTCATGTAGATCCTTACCTCAATCTAGCTGTGGCAGCAAGGCAAGACTTTCAACCACAAGTCATTTAAGTCATTAAAGGCATGCTACTGGTACTTAGTTTGTAAAAGCACTTGCATGACAAAGAATGAGGCTCAACACTGACTAACCACTAGACAATCTTTCCCTAGAGATTCCAGTGTATTGCCAATTGGACACAATGCTTCACATTCAATGACCAAATGAGGTGTTACTGAATCATGCTAACCATGTCTTCCAAAGTAATGGCATGGCTACAGCTTAGGTAGAAGATGATCGTGTGATAAAGTACAACAGAAATATCAAAGTAAAGCTCACCTCATGTGCACTAAGAACAACGACCGGCAGGTAGTCATCTTTCATCGACAGATAAACAACACCGTCAGAAAATCCAATTGCAAAACGCTTGTCCTCATCATACCACTGAAGACTCGTCACAGAAACTACAAACAGTTCAGCAAGTAAGTCAATGTAAGGTAAACTATGGCAAATATGTATAAGACACCAACGACAAAGGTTAGAAAATTACTTACATGCCATAGTCCCACTGTCCCACTAAAGCTCCTCTCAGTAATGGAAAACTAAGTGCAAGGTGTGGCGCCTCTGGCGTGTGAACTGCGGTCAGTCATGGCTCTGTTTATAAATTGTCGTTTACCAATCTAACTGGGTTTTATAAGTTTTATAAATCACTCAAGTCTGTTTTCTTTTGCTGTGGCTGGGCTGGGAGCACTCCTGAGTAGATTTCTTGAAGGGGCACTATATAAATCTCCAGAATGAATGAAATGATTTATTCAGCAAATTGGTTGGGTGCATGAACACAGGGAGACATATCCAAATGGCTGTCAAACTCATCCCAAAACTGTTTCCCCAAAATGCTAAGGATGGTCTAGTCACGTACCTCCACTGCGACTGCAGTGTTGGAGAGCCTTGCGTGTAAAGGTTGAGCTGTCGATGGCGTTGATCATGGACACGGATCCATCAAGACAACCGACCAGAAGGATGTCGACAGTGAGGCCCAGACAGCCTTCCATCAAGCCCTTGTTGCAAGGCCAGGCCAGGGCTGTCACCAAGTGTGTCTGGAAGTCCAAGTGACCTTTGCCCCCTGAATGACAACCAAACAACAGCTTGCATTTCAAGTCACCAAATTGTTAACTTAAGTCATCAAAGACATAGCGTTGATTATGACTACAGCACATCCTGTAAGTACTGCTGGGTCTTTTGCTTCAAGCACAGGAATTTGTATGCATGTTTGCAGGCATGTATGCATTTATCCAAGCATGCATGTATTACATACAAACATACATACATCATGCAATATGTACTTAACAACTTCCAAGCAACTCTTAAAAGGCTATGTTATCATTATTATGCCATAGGAATGGTGAGAACTATAAGAGAAAAAACAATTTCTGTCGACGTCAATGACCTTTGATGCCATGTCATTAAACTCTGGATCTATCCATTTATCTTAAAACTGAGCTACATACATTTTCTTACATAACGTTACAATAAGGATTACTGCAAGGAGTCAATTGACATTGAACTAGAAGATTCTTTCAAGACTGGAAACTATTATCATCTATCTACCTGACACAGTCCATATGTTAACCATGTTGTCGACCGCTCCAGCAATTAGCTTTCCCGTGTAGTTCCAGCAGACGTGAGACAGTAGCTGGTCTTCCAGATCAATTTCTGACTGCTCATCGCCTTTGTTGAAGATGCAAGTCTGCTGAAGAAAGGCATGCGTCCGACTCCCAATTGTCCAAACTCTCACGGTCCCATCCTGCCCACTGCAAACATCACCAATACTACTGCTATAATCACCTTATGCCACCTGTATTATTTCTCCTTATCACTACATGTATGTAGCTCAACATCCTAGAAAACAAATAACTACATACTAAATATTCTCTGTAACCACTCCAATACCAATGCAGTCTTTGGAAAATAGTACAAAAAAGCAAGATACCATATTCATATTTCCCAAGTGAACTACAGAAATTGTTTACTTGCCACATAGGGCATAGTCTTATCGAAGTCTTTTGTACCAGATTATTTCTCCGATATTTAGTTAACAACAATTTACTAATTGTACTACAAATAATAAAGCAATAGCTTTTAGGAATTATAATAACAAAATACATTCCTAAAAACAACAACAATAGAAATTAATATAATAATAAGATAAGAATAATGCAAATAAAAACAATAACTCTACTGTATCACTTTTTATAAATTCTAACAAAAACAATGAAGTCTCAGTAAATAATAATAATAATAATAATAATAATAATAAATTTAATAATGACTGATTGACTGAAACTGTGCTGGTCTACCTGGAAGCCAGAAGATTCTTCTTCTGATTGAACATGCATCCTGTCACACGATTCTGGTGACCTTCCAGCTTTGTCACTGGACAGATCGGCATGTCACCAGCGAGGTCAGCCATGCACTCCGTCTCTGTTATTCCATCATTTCCAATCGCAGCCAACATCTGGACAAGCCTCTGGACAGCCCACTGGCGGTGCTCGGACCTCAGTCGGGCGGAAAGGGTGCAGGCTGCAAGGGCGTCTGCTAAGTGTAGGGGAGAGATGTGCGGAGGCTCAGTGGTTGGAGTGGAGTCCTTGGATGTGCAAAGACCTGAAACAGAGATCACCACCAACATTCATAAGTACATATGCACAATACAATGCAGCACAGTTCCCATGTAACATCTACACCTGTGGTGACCAACAGCGTACTACATAGTCAGCCGTGAAACACCAATGCAAATTCATTCATTCATTCATTCCGAGAATTTATCTAGCGCCCACTCAGAGGTGCTCCCAGCCAGACCACGGCTAAACAGAGAAGGTACAGCTGCCAAACCTCGTACATACATGCATGTGTACTGGCACAATGGTGCATACATCATTACAGGTGTGGAATGATTCAGAATAATTTCTGTTTTAAAATTCAAAAGTTAATAGTCCACCATTTTTATCTGAAAGTGCCAGACCACTTGGCAGTCTGGTATACCAAACCAGGCACTGTAAAACTCTAGGGTTATTTTTAGATAAAGCAACTGACCCTTGAGATTTTTTCCAAAGGATGGGGACAGGCGAATCCTTGGACCCTTCGTCTGGGCAAGGAGTGTCACGAGTGCCTGCGTCACAGCAAAGCTTGGACTGGTCAAGGCCGTGTGGTCAGATGAATCGGTCAAACGCATCAGGTGGCCAGGCCTCCTCTTCAGTCGACTGTCCTCGATGAGGCCAGTGTTAAGGCCAGCAGCAGCTATCATCAACTCCTGAGAAATAAAAAAAGACACAGTGGATGAACTGACAATGCAACTGTCAACATAAAGCAATCAAAATGAAAACATTACCAATGTATCAACAAAGCCTCAGAATCTATGTAATGTAATCATAAAATCCAGAATCATATTTGAAGAAATTATAAATATTATCCGGAGTCATAAGGACCAAAAGCGTTAGTTTTACATTTTAAGAAACACTGCTTGTAAATAAATGTTTGATTATAATTGCTACTTAGTACAATAATGTTACCTGCGTGCAAAGCTGTATGAGGAGACGTGAGGCGTTCTCGTTGTTCTGGGCCAGGCCCCCAATTGCTGCTGTCAGATACGACAGGTTGAGTCCACAGCTGGGTACCGATGCAGTCAGTATACTCTCTGCAAAAACATTTCATCTTATAACATCTTAGTCAAGCAGTACAGACCAGTCGCCAATTACTGCTGCTTCTAGGTTCAAACCCTGTATACGTGCTGCTCTGTGCCACTCAGCTCAACATGCATTTTCTTTTCAAGCTTACGCTGAACCTGTACATATCAGTTAGACAGATAGTCAAGTATGCGATGTATGTATTTATATACCTAATATAGTAGTAACAGATGATAACAAGTTCAACCGGAGTCGAATTTAACTATATGGCAGCCTGCAAAGTGCCCATACTGCTCATTTTAGCCGCCCCTTAGGGAGTTGAAGGCTGGGTCAACCTTATCGGGCTAGCGGGTATCGAACCCACGTCCTTCTGATCTTCATGCCAGCTTTTACCATTCAACCATCTCCCCACCGCATGTTGGCCATGCAACCTACACATGATATTGCTAGACTGTTGATATCTTCTTTAGCAAGCACAATTCAAGAAACCCTGTTTCAGCTCTAAGATTGAATCTTTCAAGAGCATCATTGTTTATCATATCTTTCTCTTTATCTGGCCAAATCCGACCGACCTGAAGGTGACTCTGAGAGAGGGGCAGCAGGCAGGAACTGGCCAACGACCTTGGAATCCAAGGGCACTCGTCCAGCTGCAGCCAAACACATCAGCTTAACCAGAAGACGGACATCGGCCAATCCCATCGACTCCAAGCCAGCCGAGATACTACAAGCTGAGCCACTGAAACAGTCAAACCACAGAAACTAAAATATGCACACCAACATTTTCTCATTTTGCTATTCACAATTTTGCTATTTCACTATCACTATCATATTCACCACCTGCTTACTCATCATCTGCTCAACTCTCTGACCATCTTCATCATCACTGTCAATCAATCAATAAATCAATATTCATTTATTCATAAATGCAACCTCAGGTGCAACTTGTTGGAGTCAGAATTCAAATGTTTGTAGTGTTCAGGCCTCAGATTCGATCCAAGTTTAGCTGGGATCATTGCAATGACTAATAACTGTCAATATACATTGTTAAATAGAAATCGAGAAATAAAGTTTCGATCATCTTTATACGGAAGTGTAAAGCCATGAGGTCGGGGCGAAGATCATAAAGAGGTGCAGGAAATAATCTTCGGAGTACATGATTAGGATCCGAGCAGAAAGCTCTGAACAAACAGTTAGTAATCTGCTGTCTTGTACTATCATTGTCATCATCACCATCAACAACTGCACATACTGAATTTCGTGGTGCTAGCATCAGCTACAAATAATTTGATTTCTGACAATGGTTACGCTTTAAGCAAACATTGATGGAAGCCTTATACATTATAATAACGGTGCTAGAGAGCCCAACTTAAAACGGATCTTTTCCCGGACTTACTATTATTCAACCAGGTCTCCTTATTATCTTTCTCTGGTCATACCTTAGCCTAGAAGTGCTCTTGACGCACGAGCTATTTCGTTGCAGCACCTAGATTTTGGAACGTTCTCCATGTCTCTGTTTGTCATGCTCGGTCGCCAATATAAGTTCGTTCTCACCTAAGGATTAACCTGCTCCAGTTTGCTTATCTACCATAGGCTGTCCTCTGTCTCAGTGAACTAACCTTCTAGATATTGACCTGAAATACAGCTTCGTTGATACCATGTCCATTAGACATGGGTACTCTACAAGTTACTATGTGGTGCTATATAAATTACCATTACTAAATTATTAATGAACAATAATAATTCCTGGCAGTTTTGATGAGATTACCTGATGGCCAGCAGAGATAACGACTTTAGGACCATGGACCGTGCCAGCGTCACCTGCATCGCAGCTGTGGTCCGGCGAAGTGCAACGATACGGTCTTTGGCTGACTTAAGAATTAGGGTCTGCTCTCCAAGCGACTTCCTTTTTACATCCTCCGATGTCTTCAGAGTAGCATCTGAAATGAATAACAACAATAAACATTTTAATTATTTCTGGATAATCAACAAACGAAGCCATAGTAGACAAAAGCTCTGGTTAACCCATCAACTTTCACTCACCAAGGCAAGAAAAACAAAATATTCACAAAGGAAATAAAAAATGAATGCAACAATGATTGAATAGGCAAATAAGATAAATGAATAAGTAAGTAAAACACAAGAAGTAAATCTGACCAAGCACAGTCACACATAAACCAAATTAGAATTAAATCAAGAAAACGTACAAAAACAATTAGAACAAATAAGAAAATATATAGATCACAAAGATTCTTACTGATTGGTGCTAGTGGATCTGTCTGACTAAAGACGTTTGAAACGGTTTTGGATCCGAGAGGATCCTGTTCATCCCAAGTGACCGGATCTGGAACTGGCTTCCGGTCAGAAAGGCCAAGGCGACCCATCAAGTTCTCAAAGCGCTCGCTTGGTGGAAAAGATGAAGAGACATCATCCGAAAGAATGTCACATTCCTCTGGAGAAAGACAACAAAATCAATCAATCAATCAATCAATCAATCAATCAATCAATCAATCAATCAATCAATCAATCAATCAATCAATCAATCAATCAATCAATCAATCAATCAATCAATCAATCAATCAATCAATCAATCAATATTCATTATATGCACGTTGTTACAGCTGCAACTTGGAACAGACAATCTACTGTGTAGTTCATTTTTGAGTTCAGCCTTGGGTCAGTTAATTCAGTAGGCATTCTTATAGAGGACTCATAAATCCATCTTATTTAAAGTCATTGTATATGCTTAGATACAAATAGATTGATAGGTGTTAGTAATGCTGAGTTAGATCAAACTCTAGGACCTAAGAAAATAGGACCATTACACCTGTGTATTCATCATTTCCCTTGGAAAAAACCCATTTCCATATAATAATCTTAAAAATTTTGACCTATAGTGACTGAATTCCCAGGCACATTTATCAACAGTCATCCCTCACACACTAAAATGCACCTTTGACCACATTATTTTACACACCTTGCTCAAAGGAGGACTCAGCACCACCACCAAGCAGATCTGGCGCCATCAGAAGCAGTCTGGCATATCTCATGTCCTTCTCTACAGCATCGGCACCCTCCCTCTTCCGCAACTTGTCAAGCGTTGAACGTGAATTCTTGCCTTCAGCCACGTACCGATCATGGCACTCCTGGCACAGAGTGTAGTAGGGAGTTGTGGTGCCACAGACGGCACTTCCTGGTACCAGTTCCAGTCGAGTTCCACACAGTCGGAACGCTTGACCACAGCTGACTGGAGTTGCAAATAACAATGTGATATAAAACTTGGCTCAGAGACTCGGAACATCCATGCCATCTGTTAGCTTTTGAAGGGAATCTGTTGATTGGTTACACGTGTTTGTGACCCTTCTAGCTTACTGTGCATTGCTTTGCAAGCTGATGTAATATTTTCTTTCGTAATGACACTTAACATCATATAGGCTAGCGCAGAAAGTGTCTCTGAGTAGGTTTCTTGAAGAGGTACTATATAAATTCTCCGAATGAATTAATAAGATAATCGTGCTTTCTTGGTGGTGGCCCCTTGACCTGGAATGGCCTTCCGCTGGAGATTTGCCTCTCTCCCAGGACGTTCTCTCTGATGTTCTTTCTCACCTTAAGACTGTTCTTTTTAGCTGTGCTGGAGTTGGGAGCACCTGAGTAGTTTTCTTGAAGAGCGCTATATATATGTTCATTATGAATGCATCAATGAATGAATAATCAATCAGTAAATCTGTTATATGAATGAGTACACTGCTTCATTCTTTACACGTTCCACTCTCAGTTACCCAATTGACTGATTCAATTTAATTAATTTTACGAAACATCAGAAAAGGCTATTTAATGCGTTAACATTTTAATGACGAGCTGCATTGGTTTCCCAGTCACTTTTAGTACACTCTTGACGTAAAAGGGTTAAGCAAACATGTAAACTTGAAAGCAACAATGAGACATTACTAATTAATTAATAGTTTAATAAGTGTCACTATTCATAGATGTGGGTTCCTGTAACTGGATTTCTCTGGTTAAGTCAGAATCTTAGCTGAAAGATCCTCTGACCTTGATACCAGGCTTCTGAGGAATTTCTACAGAGGCAAATACACAAATGTGTTGCCTTTATAGTTTTTACCTTTATAAATAAAATCACTTTCCAACTACTTACTTCCACAGCCTGGATGCAAAATGCGCATGTGGCAGGCAATGTTTGGTGTCTCACAGCGACACAGCTCACACTTGACAAAGTATTCAAACTCATCCAGGTCACCCTCAGGAGTCTGAAAAGAGCACGGTTGTTAGAATGTTAAGTGGTGCAGTCTCAATTATCAGTTCATGTTGTGCAGTTTAGGGTATGGAAACCTGAGGGCTTTTTAGGAACCCAGGTTTCTAGTGTTGGCGGCAGTAAAAACTTAGGTACCCGGGTATCAATGGGTTTACAAACTTTACATATCAAGTATTGCTGCACTATGTCTTGCGAGAAGAACAATGCTGCTGTTATGCAGCCAGAAAGTCCCAAGTTTCTCCAAACAGATAACAGCCAAGAATTTGCATAAAACAGAAAACTTTATGAAAATCGTGATAGAAGTTGCTTCAAATAAACAGAATTGTCAAACGTCACTTTAAATCGTCTAGATCACGGTACTAGGCCCTGTCAGTGCGGATATGCAGTTGGTACAATAAACAAATACTTACTTATCTACCTACTTACCCATAAACCCAGGTATGCATTACCTAGTGCAGATTCAGGATTAACAGTTCAAATAAGGGGTACACAATTTAAGCAACAGAGATAATATGTAGTAATAACAAGAAACCTATACAAACTCAATTTCTAGAACAATTTTCAAAATAAAAAAAATAATAATAATAAACAAAATAGACTGCTCAGAGTGCACTCTTACCAGACTGGCAGCATTTCCAGCCAGTGGTGGTAGGAGGGGAAGGACTTGTACCCTGGTCATTGCTCCACTGTTCAGTGCTCCTCCAATTCCAAGGTCAAGACGGAACATGTCCTCCATTCCGTCATCATCCAGGAGGTCTTCGTCAATTTCCATGTCGTCGAACGGATAGATGGATTCGCAAAGAAGGTCAACGGATGAGTGGACCTGGGTTGCAGTGTCACGGGAGTCCACTTCCGATGGACTGATTGCAACAAGAGAATCACGCTCTGGAACACCAGCTGCAATCATCAACACCAATGGGAAGCCGTCATTATTATCAGGCATCATCGCCATCACCACCACCATCATCATCAGCATCATCACCAGAGTTTTTCGGGAACATACAAAAAAATTCCCACGTCGTTATAACGCTAAAATTATATCACTACAATTACACCTAGCAAAAACTTAGCAATAATAAAACAATTATTATTAACATTACTGAATCACTGAAGTTTTCTTAACTGCACTTCAGAATCTAAGACAATAACATTATGAGCTGTATCTTCTGCTTGCACAGTCTGAACACAGACACCAGAAGTGACAAGGCATTCATTGAAATGGACACTAGTATGGAAGACCATCACCTGACCCAATAAAATCCCTGAAAACGATGCAGTGTGATGGTTATATGACAATCTGCTCTCATTGTTTCACATCATCTATCTCTAGTGATAAAGACAAATGTGAGACAATGTAACCTGATGTCAGAATAAACGAGTCACATTGTGAACAGCTTGTACTTAAAGTTAAAAGACTGCATAACAATAATTATTGTCATCATCGTCATTGTTATCACATCATTATCACAATCATTGTCATACATATAAATGTGTAAAACGAATATAAAATCAGTTTGACTGAAGCCTCTTACTTACGTTGATGTCGTGCAACTGAGAAGAACCTTCTCATGACATTTGAGGCGTTGTGACGCTGGGCAGCATATCGCTTGGGTGGGAGTGGTGCCAGGCGTCTGTGAGTGTGACGCTGCTTGTCCAGCGATGTGTCCATCGGGTGGATGTTTATGTCGTCAGTTGTTGTACTCACAAGCGTAGGATGCTCACTCTCGGCTAGGTCACTGTCAGATCTATCAAGAAAACAAATAAACAGTAAATTCATGTTTACTCACTCGCTCTCACATACCAACTGAGTTACGCAATGGTAGTTGATGCTACAGTCTTTGTTACAAATCAAAGGTATACAGTTTTCATAGCATTTTTCACCACTAATCAGTAAATACAATGACAATACTTTACTTAACTAAACTTAGCTACAGAATACTGTAACATGACAGTACAGTACAGTAAAGTAAGCATAGGTAAACAATTTCTCTTGTACAGCAATGGTAAAAAGGAAAGTGGAAGGTAAAGGTGGGAGGTAAAGGTGGGAGTAAGAACCCTATTTTTCTCAATGGTCTCAATAAGCCATGAGTGCAATTTCTTGTAAATGAGTTAAAATTTTTAAATAAGTTAAAATCTGATAATAATACGAAAATCTTGTGGTAGATCATTCCATATGATTAAGCAGATCATCACATCTCAGATTTGCTAGATGTGACGAATATGAATTTTAATATTTAACTATCATCAACAGTGCAAAATAAGAGAAAGGAGAAAGTTAAGCTGAGGCATTCTGTGATGGTTAGGTTAAGCTGATCTGGCCATTTTCGAAGGACGAAACTCGTTTCAAAGAGGCCAACCTATCTCTTGAGATGGGTGTCCTTGAAGTTTCGGCACCCTGTGGAGTTGGTGGTTCACTCTGGGTGGTAGTAGCTGTCACATCCGTCTGCCTGTTACCACCAGAGGCCATTGAGGATGTGCTGGACCGTGGAACTTCTTCTATGAATGGATGATCAATCATCCAAGACGCGAGAATGCTGATGCTTTGCGCTGACACATCTCCACCAACACCTGTTAGACAAAGCACAACTAAAATGCTGTAACCATCAACTGGCAGCAGTTTCCACATGGATGTACACATGTATGTATATATGTTTGACAGTATGTGATGTACATAAGTAGGTAGAGATGTATGTATATTCAAACACATGTACATGTATGTCGATGTGTAATTGTAATTAGTAAATGCTATCGTGCCTGTATCTAATGCATCAACAGATGGCAGACCAAAACCACACCACAATCAGTTCAATATCCAGAAGATCCCTCTGCTAACACTGATGTATGCCAGAAAGCATTTCATGTATTTTATGATCAAACAGCATAATTTAGGAGCATCTAAAATTGTTGCAAAATAATCAGCATAATGGAAGCAAAGATGTCATTGTCAGCAGTGTTGTAAATGTTTCAGCATTGCCTGTTGTCAAGGTTGGCACAGCACAATCTCAAGTGCTGGAAACAGAAAGATATGCCAGTGTCTGTTTAGAATACTCAAACGCTGCTGTTAGCACATGTTCTGTCATGTCAGATTCGACGTCAACAAAACAGTACCTGCCATAATGAGCGTCGGCATAAACACACCATCAATCTCAGCGTCTTGACAGTGCACATGCTTTACCATGTACTCACTGATAGTCATCTAAGGAACAGGGTAACTTCTTAAGGGAATAATCAACATTACACTGATGTTTCTCTGCAAACATCCCACCTGTAGTCTGGATGGCCTTCTTGATGTGTGGCAGAGTGAAGCCCATTTCCAAAAGTGGAGTGGCCACTGGCAATGTTGGAGGAGGTGATGATCGACTGTGGATCGGACCTGGAGCTAAGGAAGCAAACAAGAAACATTTAGACTGAAAATTAAGGTCAATAATTTACTAGGTCAAATGATATCAAATTTCATCATAGCAATCTAGACGTTTAATACATTACTCCTCTTGCCAAAGGCACTCCTTGCTTGTTCAATTGAAGTTGTAGTTCGATAAGAACAACAAGCTTATTAGAAGACAAATAATACTCCAATATCTGGAAGATGTCACTATTGGCAAGCTCTCAAACTCATGCAAACCAGATGAACGCTATTTGGTACATATGGCTCTCAAAGGTAGCGCTACAAGAAGTCCTGCCACAACATCACCTAAACAAACATAGGTGAAAACTACAAGATGTTAAAAGATGTTAAGCTGCATGATATGATGACTGATGAAACATAAATACTGTTAAATACTTGTGCGTCCAGGCGAGAATCTCAGCTGCATCCGGATTGCATCCTCCGAAGCAGGAGGAGAGATGGAAGAGCTGCGGAGGGTCTGCTCCACTCGTGTAAATGCAGATGTGTTTGGAGCAAGCCACTGAGACTCCTGCCTGTCGAGAACAATAATTTTAAATAAGACTGACAAGTGACAAGCAACTTTCATACTACACAATTACATCTTCTGTACACCTTTCAATACTCCATTACAACGTACATCAAAAATTTGTCACAAGTACTGATTGTATAGTATTGCATGCAGGCAATTATAGCCGCCATAGTCCACAAACAACCTGGGAGAGCTACTCATTTCCACTTTGTTCAGTAATTACTAGACATATGCTACTTGGACCCAGTTTATTCTGATGCGCTCATGAATAAGTATTGCTAACTAATGTAGCAATCGCATCATAGTATATGAATACCCTTGCCTGGGGAATTTATATGAGTTAAGCATATTTTTGGACACATATACATCTCCCCAGGCAAGGGGTCTTAACTAAGTGAAAAGATCAGAAGCTCTGAGCCAAGCCATGGAAGAACTAGAAACTTACTTACCGATTCAATGAATCCCTTCTCTCCTGCACTCTCTGTCCAAGCACATCGCGACGCGAGCTCTGCACCAGATGGTGTAAGATCGATTCGCGCTGTTGCCGTAGGATGCGTGGCAGTGCCTCATTGCTTCCTGTATCCTGCAGAAGGCTTTGGCCGATGTCCCTCGTCCCTGCATCTGTTATACTTGAACTGTGTCCAACCCTATTTTCTGCAGATGTTGTCAGTGCAATTCGCAGGCGATGTGAAACATCGGATTTGCTTACATCAGGCTGCTTTGGACGTGTCTTACCTTTCAACTCCTCCAGTGATTCTGCACAATGAACATCAACTCATTATAAAACTTCAACTAAACTGACCAAACATCAATACAACAAAGTTCGTCAACAATATAAAAAAACCTCAGACGTTGTTTAAAAACAAAAAGTTTCTAAAATAGAAGATTTTGCATGAAAAAGTTTCTAAAATAGAAGATTTTGCATGAAAAAGTTTCTAAAATAGAAGATTTTGCATGAAAAAGTTTCTAAAATAGAATATTTTGCATGAAAAAGTTTCTAAAATAGAAGATTTTGCATGAAAAAGTTTAGTTTCTAAAATAGAAGATTTTACAGAAAAAAGTTTCTAAAAAAGAAGATTTTTCATGAAAGTGTATAAAATAGCAGATTTTACATGAAAAAAATGCCAGGGTTGTTTTTCCAAGAAAGAAGCAATTAGAAATTACTAGATGAACCCCAGAAATAACTCAACTGCAAAAAAGAGACCTGATTCGTGGCATTCAACACGTACCTCGGATGTTCTGTACTCCGACAGTCTCGTCAGCATGCAGGTAAGCAGTCACCTTCTGGAGCATGCTCTGCGCTCTCTCGAGCTCAATCAGCTGAACGCTACGCTTGATTGGCGACGGCATCACAGCTCGCTTGACCATCTGCTTCAAGATCAGCCGCAATGCCTCCCTCATCTCGCTGTCGCCCTCGACCTTTGACCCGTTGTTGGCTGCCACCTTCTTTGAACCTAAGTCACCCTTTGGAACAAGTAAGAGCTCGGTAAACTTGCTGCTGCTGAGGAAAACGTTGAGGCATTTGAGTGCACCGAGCTGCAGTGCTGCCATCTGCAGGAGTTTGAACTCGGGTATGGCCAAGTGGTAAGCAACACCAGAGTCAGGAGAGGAGGCAGATCTTTCACGACTGAATCGATCAGATGTCGTCACAACGTCAATCTCATCAGCCTTGTTGGAATCAACAGAATCATCTGTAAAAAGTTTACATAAAAGCAACTTAGCATGCTCAAGACATCTTCTTCAACTGGTGCTATGTTAATTTAGGTTTACTCAAAATAATTGGAAATTAAGGAAGCAGCCAAAATGAAGCTAAATCAACCTTAAAAATGTATGCTATATTTACTGATGGTGACTTTGTACGTTTAGGTGATGGGCGACATGTCTTCTCCCTTTGTAGGACATAGATCTTGTCTTAAAGTATTAGTCCAAACTTATGAATTACCAGTGCTTTATATTACAATATATTCCTTCAACGAAGCAACAAAAAAGACTTGTATGTTCCTGTCAAATGCATTACAATACAGTTATTCTTTCAATAAAGCAACATAAAAAACAAAGGTATGTTCCTGTTGAATACATCACTCAAAGCAGAGTTAGCACCTTTTTCGATCAAAAGGTTTATCTAAGCATTTGCCATCAGCACAATATATCGTTCCCCCTACCGTATTCTGCATAAGCAGTCCAGCCGACTGAACACTATTCACACAGGACTTTAGGAACTCTGCACCCAGCAAGTGACTGACTGATCAGTAAAAAGTAGTAAGATATTAGGATCAAACTGTCTCCCTATTAAATGGTAAGATGAAATATTTTAGCAATTCCTAGAAACAAGCCATATAACAGTCACCATATTCAGCACAGTTAGACTACATTATTTCCCTCCAAAGGTACCTATTTAAACTCAGGGCACAAATCCAACTCATCAGTAAAACTTTGGCTCCAATTCCCACAGATCAAATGAGGGTGGTTCACAATTGGTGCTATACAAATTGCACGCTTCTTGCGCTGTCGATCACTATAATTTTTAAAGTGTAAATATTTTAACGATCTGTCTTTCTGAACCCATGGACTTTCCACAGACATCCTCTAATGATTGCGTCACAGTCGGTTCTCTGCACATAAAACTTTACAGAAACGTTAGGCAAAAATGTAGGCTTCCAATTACCCAACTTCTCCAGTGGATAAGCGCCCGACGTTTGACCATGTTCTGGGACAGCATTTCCTCGTTGAAAAGCACTTGCAGTTCGCTTCAGCGTCTCAGGCCTTGCCTGCAATTCTGTGCAAGCTGTCCGACTAGACGCCGAGTCTTCACTGCAGCTCACAAACGGCAGAGAAAGGCTCTCTGAAACAGACAAAAGCGCTTCATCATCCCCTTCGCTTCGTGATCTCGGTGGAAGTGAAGCTGGGACCGCAGGTTTCTTGTCGGCATTATGGTCGTTCAGCTCATCTTCGCGATTTGCAAGTCTGCATGTACGGTTGGTCGACCTTGCGATATTTTCGTCTCCCTGCTTCTGCTGGTTATTTGCGTTTGGTATGTCCTTTTCAACCGACGGAGAACTTTTCTTTTCGTAGACAAACGTGCTAGGTTGGGACGACCGTGTTTTTGGATAGAGTGGATTCGTGCTGAGCTTTTCGTCGCTCATGAAGGTCAGGTTCATGAGGTCCTGCAGGAGAATGGGAGAAAGATCACGCAGTTTGGAAGCATCGAAGTCAGTTGGTTCTAGTGGGTCGAGACTGTTGATCGGACAATCACTAATAAAGCAATGACAAATATTATTATAACTACCATTTATTATGACTCCTAGTATTGCCATTATTACTGTTCTATTCATTCTGTAAACTATTATTACTACTTCCAAATTTATTTATTGGAACATTACATTTATACTTTCCCATAAAACATATCTACTAATGATCTTTGTCTTGTATTCCTTTTGTCACACTGAGCTAAAGAACTTTCTATACATGAGTAGATAAAGTTATTCATCTATGGCTTTATTTAACACGGAGTCCAAAGAGTAGCAGTGATGACTAGATATGCTCTTTCAGTTTCATATCTTGGCAATCCGTATTTTGATGATCAAATGCTACTGCTCTTAGCTAAGTTATGCAACAGGTCGTTACTGTTTCTTTTCTTGTCTAATTTGTGTAATTACTATAATATTTAACTTCAGTTTGTATTAAAATCGAGCCTAGTAACTGGAAGGAACAATATTATTAGACAAAGCTGACCTTATGATGGCATCGGAGTCATCCCAGAGGACCTTGGCTGAGAGGGATCCCTCCTTCAGGGTTCCAAGCAGGGTTCCATTTCGTCCACTGGCCTTTGACCGACATCGCCCGCCCATTCGAAGGCCCCGGTCAACCCCTCCAATGACTGCAAGGGCCGGCCACACCTTCAACCATCAATCAAGCAATAATGCAACCGATTTTTTAAAAATTGCTCAGGTGTACGTTCTGTGTGTTTCACGAACTTTGGCATAAGTTGCAAAACTTTGTTCACTATTCTGCTAAAATCTTTAAAAGAAAACACTAAAGGTATCACACTTCTTAAAATGTCTGTATAGAAACATTTCTGAAGTAAAGCCCAAAGGCTTGAGGATCACCTGGCCTTTTGTCTTTGGTCCTGGCGAGCCCATGCGCTACATGGCCCTCTTCCCCGATACAGCCACTCCCCATACCCTATGCCCGCACCGCAAGACTGTTTTATTCCTCAAGTGGACAATTTTGAATACAGAACGTTTATCATTAGAATGTTGTACTCTGTTTAGAACCAAGCAAACCAAAGTGCAGATATGCAATTGGTACAATAAAGAATATACTTACTTACTTACTTACATTCATGGCCACAGTCATCCACTGACAGGTCACTTAACCTCCCAACTTGTACTGCTACTTGCATAATGACCCAAAAGGATAGAAGCCCGAGCAGGCACCAGATGGCCTGCCATTCCATGGATGATCATAATGCAAATACTAACATGGTTCACACTGCTTTACTTTGCTAGAGATTTCCAGCACTGCATTTAGTGCAAGCCAAAAAGAAAGGCAGTTAAACTCTATGATTGTTGTCAAAGAGGTTGGTCCAGTGAAAACTTATTACAGTATTCAAGATCTACTCTAAGGACAAGAAAGAAAGGGCAAGACAAATGTGCCAGTCTAAACACAAATTATTTTATCTTCATCAATTAAAGAACTGCTAAAAGAACAAATATTTATGTACAAAAATTACCATTTTACTCAGTCCCTCAAGCGAATCGAGATGACTACTGGGCTTGATATCTCCGTTCTCTTCCTTTGGTGTAATTCCTTCCGCTTCCTCAGACTGACTGTCCTTCCTCTTCCGTCTCCTTCTCTTTAGCTTTTTCTCTACTAATTCCTCTTCAAAATATCATGAAAACAACTGAAGATCAATTGCAAACATTGAAGCCTATCAAAGACATTATTATCTCTGTTCCACTCTAGTGAACTGCTGCAGTTTCACAGGATTTGGAGTTATGATGAATAAATGTACCACCAGTTGATGCCTTGAGCACACGATAAATAAGTGTTCACTTGTAAACCTTATAACAAAAGAGTCACAGCTGGATTTGAACCTGTAACCATAGCAAATAAGCACTGCAAACTAAACTCATGCAATATTGTCATTGACAATTTTAACCTCCTTGGCATGCTATTCCCACTCAGAAAAACATGCTAAAATGTCGTATTTAAATAGATATTTGTGAGTATATGTATTTGCATTCGGTACATGTTCTTCATGTGATAATGTCTTGAAACAATCACCAACACAGAGGCTGATGCTGCAATGACAATAATAGAGCACACCACTGCCGTTCATTGATTTTTCTATAGGTCAAAGTCGTCTCTTGCTCAGGATTAACGTTGTAAAACTATGCATCACTCGGGTTAACCATTTTAACATAAAATTCCAGGCCCGAGTGATGCTCGGGGTTAACGCCAAGGATGTTAACCGGACGCATCAATTTTTGAGCAATAATTAGTCAGTTGTGTGCATCTGCCAACTGCATGAATCACTGTACCTGGCGAATCTTTCTTTTCTTCAGCACTCATCCTTGCATTCTCTTCATCTCCCTCCTTGATATCCTCCTCTTCCTCTTCTTCTTCCTCTTGCTCTTCGTGGTCGTCCTCTTTAGTCTGTTTACCAGTTTCAAGTGACATCTGGTCCACGAGTCGACGGACGAGAGCAAGTCGAGACAGGATCGCTGCATTTACTGTTCCATTCCACGAGTCATTCCGGTGGAGCGACCGCAAGACTCCGGCCAGTGACTCAGCCATGACAACATGAGCCGGGGCACAGTGCGGGTCTCCCGGTAGCATCGTCTCTGGCAGACCACGGAACTGCATGTCACTGATCTTCACCTAGCCAACACATAGTTTGCCATTTCAAAGTATTCTTAACACTTTGACCGCGGGCCCAATTATAGGCCAGGCGCGGCTAATATAGGCCAAAAGCCTAAAAATTTATAAACATTTTACGTAATGATTGTTGACATCCTTCTGTTTAAAGTATCAAAATAACTGTTCGTTTTGCGTGTTTTTCTTACTGTCACACTGCGGGGCCTTAAAAATTATGTTAAGTGTGAACAAGTTTGAAACATTTTAGGCCTACAACGCACAGTAGGCCTACAGGCTCTAAAGGCCAAGTTTCACAAAAATAACGCGTTTCCTTGCGCCTTTCCTGCTTGTTGCAAACAACACATCTATTGCAAGGTCCTGCTTTGGTAGCAGTTGCTGGGATAACATCCAAGTAATGCTGTCCACTGAGTCTGGATAAGTCCGAAGCCTTGTGTTCCTTGAAGGCCACCGATGGGGTGGCTGTCTCTGGCCGATCTTAGCTTCCGAGCAGAGACCGAATAACATTAGGCTATTTTGTTCCAAACCTCGTATACACTATCAACAAAAGATCATCGTCTAATTCGCATGACATCTTCATAGGCTGCTGTATACTGAACCTTTTCTTTTTCAAAGAATTCATATAAATTTATTATGTTTACCGTAAAAAGCCTACACCAAGATGGCTGACACAACAACAGACGCTTCATATAATATATTCCATTTTTTAGTCACTAAACATTGCCAAAAATAATCTTATATGCATTCAGTAGGTAGCAGCACATGTCCACTATTACTTATACGCGGCAGGAATTATTACTGAGATGCTGAACAACCTCTGTACGGCCGATACCTAAGGGACGTGTATACACGTCCCTAGCGTCTGAACAATCCCAATTTGGGACGTGTTAACACGTCCCTAGCGGCCAACGTGTTAAATACACTAAGTTATTAAGTGACAACACTGATCATGTCAATGACTATACGTTTAACTTTACTTGTCACTCATTCCTTTTGGTTTCCTTAATTAGTTTAATTTAGTTATTAATTAAGATTTTGTACTAGAATAAAATCACCAACTGTTACACTAAGTCACATCTCTTGGCTGCCACATCTCTTTAAACTGTATCGGCGTCTCAACTCAGCGGGATCATTGTTCCCTTCAGGGCCTTCCCTTGTGGCCTTCAACAATCTATGCGTAAAGAGTTACTTGATTTGTAACTTGAATTGTTGATGGTTGGTTGGTTGGTTACAAAATGGATTGGATTGGTTCGATAGAGAAGAGGTTGCCCTTGAAAGTTCAGACCAGAAAGTCATGAAGAATTGGTCCCAGCACAATCTAAAACTCTTATACATGTGTTTCTTTGTCTGCCTTGCTAAATGCATCTAGGATAATCAGATAAACGTGCATCCACAGTTGTCAGTGTCTCTCTGTGTTTTTCAACAGTCTGTCTGCCTGTCTGTCTTTTTGTGTCTGTCCATCCACTCATGGTCAGTTTCTTTTCTTTAGTTTGTCTGATCATTTTTCTGTCTGTTTGTAACTGCCTGTGTGTTTCTGTGCTAACCTTCTCTCCAGGATTGCTGCTGTAGAACATGACACATGGATACAGCTCACTGGCATTCACATCCTCAAATGCCAGTTTTGGCTCCTGAAAAAAAATAGTAAGCAAACCATTCCTCCTGTATAACAACTACACAGAATTAGACCTGCAAAACAAGGAAAATATGATAACCATTACACTACAAGTAGAATTACTTAAATTACCACACATGAAACTATAGTATATTCGTTTATTATGCACAACATGGGACATGAAGACAGAGTGCAATATTGTAAAAGATGGAGGGAGTAATCAGTATTGGTTAATCGTTAGCTTTGGGGACTTGGTTAATGTATTTGAAAGAACCCTTGAGACAAAGTTTCTTTCATTCTCTATTGCCAGAGTTGGGCTGGGAGTGCCTCTGAGTAGGTATCTTGGAGGGGCGCTATACAAGTCCTCTGAATGAATGAATGAATGAAATCAAACATAAAAGTTTACTCTTGCTTATGGCCCAACCTCCTTCCAACAGACGCTGTGACATGAGCGCTTCTGAGCATAGATGCTAGATAAATCAACTGCAATATAATCAGATCATCTTCAACATCATCATCTGACGTTATGTACACCATTTACGTTACCTCTCCATTTTTGCCAAAGGAAAGTGTCTTGCTGTCGATATCTAGTATACATGTAATGTAATCAGTCTGTGTAAAGCTCGGCAGAGTGAGGCTCTGCTCGCCGTTGTGATAGAGGTTGCCGCTGTATGCTCGATAAAGCCACATGTCCGATGTCGTGCGATGACTGTAGTCAGTGACCGGCCATTTGCATACCCCAACGCATGTACCCTCATTACCACGGTTCTCCTTCACCATTAGAAACTGCAAAAAAACAGTATGTGCAGTTGTTTATCAGCTACCCATACGGTCAAATAACAATTCATAAAGACTGAACTGATTACGAAAATTTGCATAGCGCCTCTTCAAGAGGACTACTCACATTAACGACTGACCAACATAATATGTATATCAGTGCTTTTGTGAGGTACCTCAAAATGCAGTGTGTTAAGTGTTGTAATACATACATACTGTACATAGGTTACCTTTCTCTAATTCTCATACAAATAGGACATATAGAACAAGCCTCATATTTAAATCATATCTCTTTACTGCTTTCAAGATACACAATACAACACATCACAATACAACTGGGGCGCGGTGGTTTAGGGGTATGTTCGGTGCCTTGCAGCTGGAGGGTTGCGGGTTCGAATCCACCTCAAAGTCGCCGCGTAGGGACCCTGGGCAAGTCCTTCACTTGCAATTGCTCATGCGCTTCGGCGTGAAACTCCGATTCAGCGTTCGCGCAGTAGTCGGGAGCGCCTCTGAATGGGAAATCTGGTAGGGGCGCTATAACAAGTGTTCAAATACAATACAATACAATACAATTTACAATAGGCTAACAAAGGCATTTGTGGGATACAACCAGTGATTCAGCAATGTAAATTTTCTGTAATTTTATGTGATAACTTGAAGCCAGTGTGACCAAGGAAGTAATCAGTAAGCTCTGCATTTGACCAGTCATTGGTGTCAATGACTTTATGCTTCATAACTTTCTAGGTTAAGCAGTAAAACAGAAAACGAGTTTCATCAGAGGAGTGCACTACTGACCTTCCACTGGTAGCAGCCACTAGACACGGGTACCCCAGCCACTCCATACCCTCGACCGCCTGCTCCATGTACCAGTGTCTGGCCATTTTCAATTGAGCAGTTGAGCATTTTGTCTGCATCAAACGAAATATCGAGCAGTGCTCGGCTGCTGTTACTCCTAAGACCAGACGGCCCTGGCACCTCAGAACCAGCAAGTGTCGATTCAGCTGGCTGTGACATGGAGGTCATGACCTTCTCCAGGTGGTCCTTCTGCTGGCGCATGTAGCGCATGGCCTCCAGCTGTGGCCAGGTCCACATGGAATAGCCAAGGTTGGATAGGAGTATCTCAGTTACCTGAAACGGATGCAACATGGTCACATCCAAAGCTATGAGATCAAGACTAAGTAAGCATGCATAGCGACGAACACTTCTAAAGGTACTCCTCACTAGCCTAAAATATGACATGAAGACCAAAGTAAAATATATGTAAGTAAAAGCATACTTGTGCTTGTGGAGAACGTTCATACTATACAGTAATTGGTAATACATAGGCTGCTAGGCAGCTAGTGCAAACTGTCAGCTTACAAGACAAAAGTGAGTCAAGATGAAAAAACACAGTTTAAAACAAAAATGTAACAGCACCTTGCAGCACAGATTTGATAACAACCCTTGGTGTTTATTTAATACCTAAGAAACAAAACAGTTTCAATCTCTGATGACACTAAAGCTGAGCAAAAATGAGAGCCTGCTGTAGTATATTTTTTGCTACCTCAAACTTGTCTTTATTCTCGAGGACTTTCGCACTGGGAGCCCCTCTGATTAGTGTGCACTGTGAAAGGCGCTTTATAAATCTTTAAATACAATACAATACAATTTGTCGACAGAAACCTCTTGCTTGTTCTGAGAATCATTGTTTGAGGCAGATGAAGGTAGGATGGTCTCGAGCAGTCGCAAACCAAGGAGCCGTGTACGAAGATTGCTAATGGCTGGATAGCCTAAGAAACAAACAACTCATGACTCATTTCACAGTTCAAATCAATGGCATTTCATTTAATCCTACAAAGCCAACCAAAGGAAGATTTAGTTTCTTCACACACTTTCACATCTTGACATCTCTTAGCAAATCAAAGCTCCTACAAGGAGTGGTGTGATAACTATTGCTCTTATAAAAAGTCGTTTGATAGCCTCTGCTTTTACACATAGTGGTGTAATGACTCTAATCTAGTTAGGCCGTGACGATAATAACAACGCAGCTTGCTAACAATCGAAGACTACTGATCTGGAATATGCATACCTGTTTCCTCATCATGACCAGTGAGTTTCAGGAGTAGTTGTGTCCATTTAAGGGTTGTCATCTTTGCTTGAATTTTCAGCGACGATGCAACACGTGTCAGGAAAACTAGAAAATCGCCGAGTGCAATTTCAGAGTTATGCACATCCACAAGCCCTGTAAAGAGAACAGCACAAATGTTAGTTGATGGTAAACACGGGTACTCTGTAACCCCATTTCCCAAATTCTGAACTCAGTACACATAAGGCTTTCAGTAAGTCGCCGATAAGTGCCTTCTTCTAGATTGTTGAGAACAAGTCAAGTGAATTCCCTAAACACCTGTCAACACCAAAAACTTCATGAAATCGACATATTAAGACAGCTGCCATTTTGTTTATTACCGCTAAGCTAATACTAGTCAACTCAAGCCTGGTTGTGAGGTGGACCAGCGTTAGTTTGGGCTTAACATGCAAAGATGTTGCATGCACACCAATTTTATTGCTAGTTGGGCGCAAGTCAGACAGCTCACGGCCAGCAGTTAAACAGTTATCATTCATACAGAGTCTAATATTAGACATGAAGCTGAAATTAATGCCCAAATCCTCAAGATTGAATAAGGCCATCCAGTATTTGGATTTCTGCTCCTGTGTCTAATGTATTATTCATATCCAGGACTGAACCTATCAGGACAGGACTTAATCTATCTCATAATAGGTATTCTTTGCAGTCAGCCCTCACCCACCTTCACTGTCTTTGTTGACCTTTTCCTCAAAGCTGTCAGCTTCCAGAGCCAACCTGTTGCCATCGTCGTCGTTGACATCAGCCATGGATACGTTGACCGAAAGGGCTCGGACCATTGCATAGAGTTGCTGCCATTGGATGTCAACAAGGGACTGAAGGACACCAGTCGTCAACTTGTCCGCACATGTGCTGCACGGCAGAAATCACAATCATCATCAAATACTGGCACTTCAAACAAAATTATCAATCATGAAGAACTTCCAGTATAGCTGTAGCCAAATAGTCCAAATTTTCACAGACTGAAAGATGGGCATATAGTGGTAGTAAACTGAGCATTCTCATCATCAGTCTATTAATGCCCTTCATATCTGTCAGCTGTCAACGGAAATCCGTTGGTTGGCTCCACGTGTGTGCGTGGGCCTGCCACTGGTGACTTTCAGCTTACCGCACAATGCTTTGCTAACTGATACAATATATTCGTTCATAATGACAATTAACATCACATAGGTTAGCGCAGAGAGCATCTCGGAGTAGATATCTTGAAGGGGCGCTATATAAAACTTCCTAATGAATGAAAAAATGAATACATACGTAACAGTAAAAACTAGAATGCATCAGAACCAATCCAAAAAGATCAGAGCTAATAAGATTGGATCTGCAGTGATCAGTTAGGGAAGGCACAAACCTTGCAGTCATGGCCAAGATCTGCAGCAGGTTCATTGAGGCCATCTTGAGAATGGCACCGAGGTTGGCATGGCCGGCACCGTCAAACAGACTGATACCTGTCTGCATCACGACACCCGGTGCCCCACACAGGCGGAAGAGCAACGGAAGAATTCCACATGACACGGCCAGCGAAACATCTACTGCACGATACTTAACACTCAGGGCAAAGATTGTCAGCAACTGACGACGCTGGACACCTAAAAATAATTAGCATCGTTGCCGTCATCACCACTGCCACCACCATCATCATCATCATCATCATCATCATCATCATCATCATCATCATCATCATCATCATCATCTTTTGACGCCTGCAGTGTGCAATATATATATATATATATATATATATATATATATATATATATATATATATATATATATTATAAATATATACATATATCATTATAATGATTATACTAAATACATCATTCATCATAATCATAAATCTCATCATCTCCTCACCAATACACCAATTTTACCATGGTCAACATTATTAATCTATTAATCATCTTTATAAATTTACAATGTTTATCACTTTAAAGAGCACATAATGTAAGTAAGTAAGTAATTATATTCTTTACTATAACCAGCTACCAAACAGCACTCTGGTGAACAAGCATCAGCAATTTAAGTACATATAAACATCAAAATCTATCTAGGACCAGTTAGATTATACAACTAGATTACTTAATGTCCATGGAGTTAAGCAGGCATTAATGATGCATCCATGCATCTACACAGCCACATCACATATCCAACTACACAGCCATCCACCACTCACCCACCCCATCCACTTGATGCCCATCTGCCTGCCCATCTATGCTGTCTAATCACAGATCACCCACTCATCCTTCTAACCTTTTCCACAGTTTCCAGCGCAGTGCTTCTGTGCCAATGCAGAGACAAGATACTCATAGATCCTGTGAACCACTAGTTGGATTGCCTGCTGTGTTGTTGATCCAGCTGCATGGATGCAGTCCTGCAAACATTCAAAAGAATTCATTCTTACCAACTCAACTCACTCTTACCTACCGAGTAATATCCAAAATATTTAAAATGGTAATTTTTCAGTTTGCATGGCTCCAGCTTCTTCCATGGAATAGTGTTCTGGTGCAATTTCTTGGAACTAAAGTTTCACACCAAATTTTTCAATCTTAAAGTTTCTGCTTGAGGTTTACTGGGTAAATGTGCATTGTCAAAGTGCACAACTTGTAACATAAAAGGCATAACAGGAAGGCATAAAAGGCCTGCCTGTTATGGTTAGCACACCTTGATAACAAACAAGAACATAGATGTTGAAAGTTAAAAAAACATATAATGAGATAATATTGAGAAAACCATTTCCTAACACAACTTTTGCAACGTGACATCAGAGCTGACCACACGACCTTACACTCATTGCATACTCATTCACCTTATCTTTCATGGAAATACACACAGAAAATTACCAGAGCAAACTGACCTGGTAGTGGTAAAGCTGTGAACTGGAGGTTAAGTCAGTGTTGAGGGCTCCCAATCCAAAACATCCAGTGAGGAACTGTTGGTGGACAGAATTGAGTAGCGTTGTGGAGGTGACAATTGGCACCGTGGAGGTGAATGGGCAGCCTGGTCGCTCTGAGGCTGACTCCATTTCCGATTTTTCTTTCTGTGTGGAAAGCATCTCCAGGATCTGATTCAGGGCCTCGAGCCGTGACTGCCACAAAAGCATCAGGGATGAATTTAATACTTGGCTTGTTTAATAGTCTCACGAATCTAGATAAACTCAGGTCTGGACTACCGTAATCAAAAAAATGCCAATAGTTTCCATGTCTATCACAACTGCACCTCTGATGAGTTTATATTATAGTGCAGTTATAAAAAATTGTGATTACCAATAACTGACTACTGAATGTTATAGTTCATCAAGTCCTGTCTTGGGTCTGAGCAACATCCATCATTTATCCAGACTTGGCAATGGGTCAGCACTCAGTTGCCTTGATTGAGTTTGTTTTTCCTTTGAATGGCCATAGACAATGCAACACCATCTCTATATCTTCAGGGCCGTGTTACCCACCTTTCAGGGCCTACGAAAGTCTGAAAATGAGATACTGAAAAAATAAGTTTAATGATTGAATTTGATGCGAGAAAGAAAAAAGGAAATTTCAAATTTTAATTTAATACTTTTTGTAATCGTACTGAAACAGTTTAATTCAAGATACGAACTTAAAATTAAGTTAAGCTAGGCAACAGCCTACATTATGTGAACTTTATGGCTCTTTGAATTAGCAAAATCACATATAACGTCTTCGAATGTCATCTCCCGGTCAGTTGGGGTCTACGAATGCAAGTGCCTATAGGGCCTACGACGACCTTAAAACAGCCCTGTATATATTCAATTATTATTGAATCACATGGGTTGACACACAGCAACCTGGTACATAGAACAGTTATGCTTTAACAAATGATATAAAGAAAATTAAATACAGTTCGACATCGGGATTACATAGAGATCAGGTTGCGGGCGTGTCTGCCAGATCCACGACTCTAAGTGAACATTGGAGCAACACATACCACTTATCCATACGTCTCTTCTCTCAGGCAGCGTCGAGCCTTCTCTATTGTTGGGTCCTCCACCTGGAATGGGCTCCCACTTGAGCAGCGCTTCATGCCCCAAAACAATATGCCTGCTTTCTGTCGCCTGCTCAAGTCTTCTCTGTTTAGCCGTGGCTAGGCTGGGAGCGCCTCTGAGTAGGTTCCTTGAAGGGGCGCTGTATAAATTCTCAGAATGAATAAATAAATGAATGAATATTTGGTCACTGACTTCAGTTACCAAAGCTAAGTCACTTAGGAAGTAATGGCTACTACCGATATGTAAATCCTACTATAAAAGTAACAGCCACAAAGGACTACAGTCAAGAAATCTGAAACCTCACCTCTGCCCTCTGTTGTTGGTGATACATAGCAACGGAGATGATCCTTGTTTCAGTACAGACCCCACTTTCATCATTGTCTCTGCCTCCTCCGTTATGGGCGATGTGTGGAGGGTGGAGAATGCTGCTTCCCTCAGAACTTCCATAGTCCGAGGCATACTGGATAAGTTCACTGGCGATGCGCTGAAGGGCACGGTCATGGTGATGGATGTGCTGATCCAGGAATGTCGAGTAGCGGAGGCTGTCGTCGTGTAAGCCGGAGTTGGAGGCTGGCATCGACATGTTGTTGAGTCTCTCGTGTCGCCAGCGCATACGCCTCAGGCTCTCCTTGACCGCCTGAAGACTGCCCACATGCTGGCCTACAGGTTAAACACAAATGATTCAGACTTTCACATGAAAAATCCCAACATAAAAATCTAGTTAATATCAAAGCCATTTTTCGCCCTATTAACAAAACTATAATAAAAACATGACAGAAAATATGAATTAAATCAATCACTGATTAGTACCAAACAAAAATGACTTCCAAAATTATTGTAAAGACAAAAATACAACTAAAGAAAATAATCATACTGCAATAATTTCTGCAACACTAAGTAATAATAAATATCATAATTAATTAGTGAATTAAAGAACAAACCTTGCCACTCTTCAGCAGACAGCCTGTATCCAAGAGAAGACTCCTAAAACAAAACCATGTCTATATTACAAATGAAAATTCAGTATATGTGTAGTTAATCAATTCGCCTCTCAAATTATAAGTATTTATCCGTCTCTTTAATTTATACCTTTTGACTAATTAATTTGTCTATTCATTCCCTGCCTCAATCTCATCAGCAACTGAAGAGCATTCTATCTGACTGGGGTCTTGTGTGCCCAATCTGCGGAGTTTCATGAAAACATAGTATACAAATGTGTACTGGCCATCTTACGATTACAATTACATTCAGAACATGGCGGTCTTGTGGGCAGTTGGAAGAAACCAGAGTACTAACAGCTGGAGTAGATCGTCCCTCCATTTCCACATTAAGGACATCTGTTTCTGGCAGTCTGTTCAGCTGAGTGTCACTTCCATATGAAGGACTCGGCTGTTGTATTCGATTGACTGTGACGGCCGACTGTCGCCTGGCTGCACCCACCAGTGGGTCTGATATGGCTGCAATTGACAAAGGTCATCAGTTGATCAACAAATTCATCTGCCTTCATCAAGTGGAGCCTACGGTCAACAAATCTGCAAAGTTCTGTGTTTTAGTCCAAACTGTGCGGTACTGTGTTTTAGTCCAAACCAAATTAGCATTCACACATGTTTCGCCTGAAAATTCAAAATATGAAACTGCAAAGTATGTTAGGCATTGCAACAACATCTTAAATAACATTTACAATGTAACAGAATATTATCAATTTATTTATGTGATTCAAACAATCTAAAGTTAAGGAGTGCTCCTCTCCAGAGCACAGCCATTCAACAGTATGGTCCCAGTTATATCTGATCAGTGTCTATCTCCAGGTTTAGTGAAGTCCAAATTACAGTAACCTCAAAATGGCCAAATTATAGCTAATAAGTAACTTTAAATCACCAGATATTTATTAATTTTGTCATTTCAAATAAATGAAGGTAAATATTTGTACTGTGTTCCATGAAGTCTTCTTCGTCTGGTTTCTGCTGTGAATTGACATACAATATTTCGTCATCCTCTGTAAGCAAACAACAGAAACACAAATGCTACAAACGCCTCTAAGAATTTCTAACGTTATCATTTGTTAGAATGCACCTTTGCAAAGATATATCAAACAGGTGCCAATGCGTGCCATGCAATCTTTTATTACCAAGTAAATTACACTACTTAAAAAAACCCATTTCTGGGGCTTCTTCATGTAACAACATATCACCACTGCAAACAGGCTGGATTAGGTTCCCCGATGAATAGGCAAAGTGGCTCATTTGCAACCGCTCACCCATGTGGATTCAAATCCCTGTATCAACGTTTTTGTCTTACAATTGAAATAGTGTCTGCAGGACACATATCACTGATTAAGTTTCACTGACTGATTGTGACTGATCAAACTTTTGAACAATAAAACCAATATAAAACTAACAGAATTGGCTGACAGCTAAGTTTGCAGCTGGTTTAATAACTGACTGGTCAGATGACTACTTGAAAGCAGGTGACTGGTTCTGTCAGTCAGAGATGGATAACTAATCGATTAGATTCTAATCGATTAGCTAAAAGATTTAGCTAAAAGATTTAGCTAATTCTAATTCTAATCGATTTAGCAAATTTCAGTAGCTAATTCTAATTTTAATCGATTAGCAATTTCACCAATCATGATGCTGTCCGTTAGTTACAATTTACCTAAATGAAGAATGTTTTTTAAACTGATAAATGCGACAAGCAATGCCACCTGAAATGGCGGGTCGTATCGCCAGCAGAAGGAACACGCATTTCTTGATGATGCGCCTGCAAATGCCTTCGTAAGATGACTCCTCTTCGGTTCCTTCCGACCCCTGTCCACGACTACTCTCTGCCACACAAATAAAAATAATAACATGAATAAAATGGACGAGTAATTGATTGCATCAAAAAGAGAATAAAAAAACAAATGAACAAGAATCTGATACAAAATATATCAACTGACATGTTCCAACACCATTGAACAAAGAAATTAACCACTAAATCGATTAACTGCTAGACAAGTGTCCACTCTTCTCTCATCTCACGGGAAGGGGGGTTTATGTGAATGGTTAACACTCCGGCATGAAGAGCAGAAGATCAGCAAGGACACGGGATCGCTTCCCGCTGCCGTCCCAAAGGTCCACTCAGCCTTTCATTCGCCAGATGGCATTGGTAAAATGAGCAGTACGATGTGATGGGCGCCTTGCATGGCTGCCAAACAGCTAAATTCAGCTCCTGCAATAACTAGTGATTATCCGTTCATACTATGAATTGTAAATCATACCAAGAGAGATAGAGAGATAGAGAGAGGTAGAAAGTGAATGGCGTGGCCAGTGTCAATTAATAAACGAAGATTATTAAAAGAAACCTACCCTCCTCAACAAGACTATCATCTTTTCGTTCCTTCTTCTCTCCATCTTTCTCCTTGTCCTCTTCTCGCTCTCTGTCCTGCTCCTCGTTTCTCTCCAATTCATTCTCATCCAGTGGAAAGCTGTCTTTCATGGGTCGACTGACCATCGGACGAGTCGTACGGGTCGACCAGAGTCGCTGTCGGACCTTGTACACATAGAAATAGACCTCAGACATCGGAAGGTTTGAAACTTTTCTAAAACATACAAAGATCAGAGAAAACATGCAGTCGATTAAATAATAAAGCATGAAAACCCAGCAGCAAAGACAAATAACTCATCTAGTTAAAAAGTAAGCAGATAAAAATGTAGGCAAAAATGATAGATTCATTTATCTAAAAGCAACTGGATACGTTGGTTTTTAAAGTTACACCTCTCTTCATAATAAATCAGTAATTAATTACTGATTATCTTGCAGTACATCTACAAGTTATAGCAGTTACAAATCACCATTCACCATGGTTGCATTAGTATGCAGCATATTAAGACTGTCTAACAGAAGCACTATTAAGCACTGTAATTAAGATTAATTAAGACAACCAAACACGTTTTGCTCCAGATTAGATAACGGATTAACAAGAATGGTCTTCTTTCCCTAACACATGGCTTGAAAAAAATTGGCTGAATAACAGTAATAATAATAACAATAATTTCAAACACAATTACACACCATGATTAAATAGGTATTGTTTGACCAGCTGTCTTAACCTTGTCCTGGATCCCATACACACTAAATCCTTGTTCTTATAATTTCTATTGGAAACAAAACAGTTACTAAAGCAACGCTGCATTTGCAGACATATTATGAACAGCCTTTAAGATGAAGGGAACTGAATAATTCAGTAATCTTTCCTCTGTACCTGGGATGACGAAAAACTATCTTCGACAGTCCACAGTGTTTAATGAGAGCGGCAAGAAGGAACCGTGACACCAGATGAAGAAACCGGTCCTCAATATCACACGTGTCCCAATCTTAAGAAGACAACAAATTTATATACACCATGGCACTTCTAATTAAATAAATGATATTAATTCAACCTTCATCTGCAAGTAGCTAACAGATTTATTTGTCAGTAGCATTCATGTCTTTCAGGACTCTTGTTGACACAGTGGATGTTTAAACCTATCAACTATGTTCTTGGGTTTCTAATCCTTGTGTTTGACAAGAAATTAA
>JACEVL010000538.1:140000-222500 GCA_020284085.1 Aporrectodea caliginosa | reverse complement strand
ATCATTCGGCTCAATATTTGGTTCTTTTGTACATAGGCGCGTTCTTATCTTGTGCATGATTACCATTAAAACGTTACAATTTTGGGTGCAGGTGATATAAATATGTCTTTGAAGAATAAAGATTTGCAGGACATAAGATTAGAATTGAGTAAGATGTCCTAGCAGCAGACTAATTTGTCCCAAATAACCTAAATTGTTGTAAAAATGTATTACGTTTCTTTAACAATTTATAATAGTCTTGACAGTCCCCATAAGAGCTCAGTGACGCTTATTACTGGATGAAGCATGACGCAACCTTCCGCTAAGAAGCCAAAGTTTGATATGCTCCATTACTTTACTTCGACTACCACGACTTCACGGGCAACATCCAGCAGGAATGTTCCTGTGGTAACCATTGTTCCACCAATTAGGCCTACCGTTGCGCTGCCAACAGCTTCGTCTTTAAATACCATCTCTGACGAAGATCCATATATTTCAATCAACATCTCTGCAGCTGTCTGCAGACATTCGTGAATGCGCCGCCCCTATTGATTCCATCAGCATTGACCTGGAGAACAACGTTGATCCTCAACAGGTGCCGATAGATTTTGAAACTCCACAGAAGCCACATCACCCACCAGTGTCCCAACTACCAAAATGCTGTCGGATTAAAGGCAATAAAACGGTGTCGCAGACATTCCAAGTTATTAAAAGTGGATGTCTACTAAATCATGCAGATGCAGGATTGTTTGATTAAATGGAAGTTGGATTGATGAAACTAGTTCTCTGTTTAAATAGAAGCCGGATTACTGGAAATAATTGTTTCCGTAAGTGCAAGCTGGATTGATGAGAATAATTCTTACTTACATTAGAAGGTGGATTTATTAAAATAATTTTTTGTGAAAGTAGAAGTTGGATTGATGAGAAGTAATTTTTTCTTAAATAGAAGTTGGATTGATGGAAATAATTTGTTTCTTAAATGGAAGCTGGATTGAGGACATGTAGTTATCATGGACATTTGTAGACGGCCTAATTACAACGTAGCCTAAAGTACGGCATTGAACAGATTAAAATAATATGGCAACGTAAACTAGGCCTACAGTTTTACCTATACTGGACTTACTGGTACATGTTACTAACCTCAGTCGTTGACTTTTTAAAGGAAGTATATACAAACTTCCAAAGGGAAATTTTTCCCTCCCCACTTGTCAAAACAGATTTACGGCCCTGGTTATCATATCTACGTTACCATGACAACAACAATCAACAATGTGATAACATGATAATAAATAACAAATACCGAGATCAATGGTCAGAGGTTGAAGGCCACTGCCAAAGAGGTGGCTGGCAAGCCAGTGACCAGTCTCTCGTTCCTCCCGTGACAGTGGCGCCCCACTCAGCATTCCCCCAAGACAGCGGCCAACAAGCAGAGCACAGGCCCTCTCGACATCCACCAGCCACACCCACGACTGGCATTCAGCTGGTAGTGATAGCTCTTCTGCCTCTGTAATGCCAAAGACAGACAGTATGCAACTATGCATGTGTCTATACGTACGTATGTATGAATGCATGTATGTATGACAAGAAGAGCACATGTAAAGTTTGACTGAAAGCCTAACTAAACAGATGTGACATTAGCCTCTTGTCCTTAATCTGCCTCAATTTTGCCAGTGATTGAAGATAATTCTATTTCATCGTGGTTTTGTATCATCAGGACAGGAGCACAACTGATGAGTTATCTAGAAGAAGTGCAAAATAGAAGCAACTTACAAATTACAAATAACTCCTACTTCCCAGTGTGTGAACTGCTATTAGACAGCATCAAGCTTTCTCTGTTGTCGGCCCTATGGTATGGAATTGGCTCCCATTAGCATTACGCCTGATGCCAGAGGTTCCTTCAGATGCGTTTTATTGCAGCCTTAAGACCGTTCTTTTAGCCGGGGTGGGAGCACTTCTGGGTAGTAACCTTTAAGGGTTGGTATATACATCTCCGTAATAAATATGAATGAATGAATACAAACAAGTGATGTTTGTAAGCCATGTCTGTGCACGTGAAGTTACCTTGAATGGACCACTCCAATTCCTGCTCTTCAAGAAGTGCTGCAGCAGGCAACTTTCGGTTGAGTTTATCAAGGAGAGGGAGGAGAGAGAGGAGCTCATGAAGAAGCGGTCGGATGATGTAGACGGGAAGCAGAAGGAGCGAGTGAACGATGAACGACAGCATTGCACCTGATGGACTGTTGTACAACACATCTACAGGAAGACAGACACAGAGACATCTAAACATACGCAGAAGCAGAGTGAAACAGAGAAATCAGCACAGAACAATACAGACAAGAAGTGCCAAACAAACATCATCATCATATATTTGTTTATTGTAATTCAAATGCAATGACAACACACGTCACCCAGTTGCTAAGAGATGACAACTAGAATGAAATATAAAAGGACCCTCAAAATAAATTCTTGTCGTCTTTGTGTGGCAGTTCAAATTCGTGGGCGTGAGGGCGGAGGCTGTAACGGCGCTGGATTGTAGGCGGGAAAAGGTGACAGTACGTGCACCACATTCCACATGACTACCTGGAGGAGACGATCCCCAGACAGACAAATCATAAACAGACAAAAAGTCAGAGAAAGAAAGGCACAAAATCAAAAAGACAAAGGCAAAAATAGAAAGATAAAAACTAATTCCTATACACAATCTAACCACACACAAATGCATGACAGATAGAAAGACACACAGAGACAGAGACACAACAGGATAGATAAAACGGACAGAAAAGGAGAATGACAGAAACAAAAAGAAACAGTCAGAAATTTTGTTTTATTATAATCATTTTAACCCATACTAACATCTCTTAAATTATAGTTGCTTGTAATAACATACAACAAGTCCAATCAAACAGACTGTCATTTTGACAGTAGTTTCATTTGGTGCATTCTAGAAGAAGTCAATAGATAATGTTGTAATGTAATAATCCATGACAGAAAACAAGTACATGTGACCCTTGATAGAGAACAGACACACACTGAGACGATGCACTTCACCTCTAAGTTGGTCCCTGAAGCTCGGCTGGCTATTTATGTCTTGAAGAAGGACCTCAGCCCGACCCATCAGGTCGGTGGCCAGAAGGAGGACCAGCGACAAGTGCTTGTGTAGTAATGATATCGCAGGCGCAATCTGAAATAATACATACACACTCGATTGACTTTTTATAGACACAATACTAAGAACAAGATCACACAGCATAATTTGCAGCAGTGCTTTTGATATCTAAAAAAAACTGTCCAGATAGATATAGTCACGCATTCACATCATTTCCTGGGGGAGCCTAGGGATATGGTTTAACGGTTGGTTCCACGTGTGTGCGTGGGCCCACCACTGGTGACTCTTTCAGCTTACTATGCATTGTTTTGCTAACTGATGTCATATAGTCATTTGTAATGACATTTAACATCATATAGGCTAGCGCAGAGAGCGCCTCTGAGTAGATATCTTGAAGGGGCGCTATATAAATGTTCATTTACATTACATTAATACCTTTGAGGCATCAGAGGTGAAAAGGTCATGGCCATGAGGAAACGAATGTGGAACCATTACAACCATAATCAAACAGGTGACAGTTAATTCCACTGCCAAAGAGTCAGACAAAATGAAGTCAATCTGACAATTTTGCAATGACCATAGATAAGGTTAGTTATCAACAGAAAACTCCTCACCAGTGATTCATCCGTTGCATTAGTGTAGCAGCAGACCAGCAGATGGCGCTGGAGAGACGACAAAAGGTCATCCAAATGCTCCGGTGGCGCAGCAGTGTCCGATTTCTCTTGATGTTCTGGCTGCTTATCGAAATTCTTGTCAAGATCATTTAGACACTGGTCCTGAAAGATTATTCACTCCAGATTATGTTCATCTTCTAAAGATTAGCGTCAGACAAAGCCAATCTGTATGTCAGTACTCAACACACAAGAATTTAATTAATTAATGACATGTAAAAACAGAAGATAAATATCACGAAACAATTAACAGACCTGTGATTCATGTTTGACTCTGTCAAATTTTTTTGCTCTGAAATAACACCTGAAGCAACCACACTGTGAAAGAAGTATGGTCAAAAACAATATTACAGGACTCTGATGAAGACAATGATGTTGATGATGATGAAAAACACAGGATAATGATTCTGACGATAAAAGGACAATAATAATCAAGAGGAGGAGGAGGAGGAGGAGGAGTAGGAGGAGGAGGAAGAGGAGGAGAATAATTAAGAAGATACTAAAACTGAGAAGCTAAGCGGTAACAGTTGATTGACATACTGCATGGAAGCCAAGATTTCTCAGAAGCGTTTTCATGAGAACCTCAGCCAACTGAGTATCCGACTGTGAAGCCTTTCTGCCAAGACAGCCCAGAGCATCTGACGACTGGCCTCCGCCTCCGAAACCAAGCAGCAGTGCCACATGGCTGTTATCCTGCAGGCTGGTCAGGATAATGTCCAGCTGCATCCTCTACACAAACAGTAACACCAAACAATCAACATAATCATCAAGAGACGCTTTAAAATGGCAAAGCCTACTATTTTACTGTTCATGCATATGTCAGCATAATGCAAGCTGAGGCAAATATGATCACTTGTTTACAGCATAATCAAGTAACCATGCATCTGGCTATATATTCATTATATTGAGAAAAAACACTCTAAAACACCCAGATAAGGCATTAAAACTGTAATCTGCTGGTAATACCACCCACCTGTCCTCTTGACAAAGCATCCCATCTGTCTGGTCCATGAGGCAAAAGTGAGTGAAGCAGCTCCATGCGTTCTCTCAAAGGAGGCAGAAGCAGAGGAGCGCCTAACAACAATGTCTCACTCAACACCTGCAACACGACATCATATAAATTATCATCTGCATAATTAAGCAAGATTCATAATATATACGTAAGTAAGCAAAACGTTGGCATTTGAGAAACTAGTTAAGTTTACTGAACCAAATGATATGCAATAAAGTCACAGACTGATAAATGCAAAAAAATCAAAAATTCCTTAAGTGATGCATTTGTTAAGATGCCATATTATCCATCAGCTGAGAAAGTAATCTGGATGAATTACCATACTGTTGGAACAAATGGCCCAAGATGGAGCTACTAACGAAAATGAAAAATCATTGACTGTAATCTGCTTTGATATAAATAAACTTTCTCATTTTGAATCCAATGAGAAACATTTATTTGGTTGATAAACTACAAACGATAGGCGAGTGTGTGAGCAAGTGGTTGATAAAGCGGACACACCTGTTGAATGTTTGGTGGAGTGTTCATGTCCATAAGTCGAAAGAGTAGGTTCCTCAGCAGACTGGCCTGAGATCCCATGATGGCACTCCCAAGACCCCGTGCCAAGGCCAAGGACAGGTGGGTTCCAAGGAGACGTAAACATAGCAGCACAAAATGTTTGTGTTCCCTAAGAATTTGTGAAAACCACATCATGTTTACGGTACTGTAACGAAATTTATTTTAACTAAGTAATATCAAAGAAAAGAAAACCTCATCACTTAGGTTACTGCAAAGAAGTTTGTGTGAATCATGTTAAAGTCATCAATGTTGCTGTTTCAGGTTACATAAGCACGGGCCATCGAGATAAACTTCACACAGGCTACCAAGCAAACTGCTTATCGCTGATTGTGCAAATGGCATACAAAATAGGCAGAAATTTCTCAATATTCACGTAACACAGTGATGACATAATGTGCAGAAAGCATAAACATTAACATTTAACACACAGACAGCAATATTCAGTTATTCGTTTCCATTCAATGCTTTGAAATCGCAGTAGTAAGTACTTACATGACAGGAAAGTACTTGAATACTCACGCTTTGGAAGGAAAAGGAGGAGGAGGTTCACTGGCATCGAAACCATCACAGTAACGCTCCAGAAAGAGTCGAAAGATCAAGAAGGTTGCCTCCTGAAGATCAACACAGAACGGCCGATGCCACGAACCCACATGGCTGCAGACAAAGAAACAAGCGTAAATGGACATGCTATCAATGGCCAAGGCCACACTGACCCATTGCATTGTTACCCCAGGCATAGACTATCATGGGATGCACAGCTCTAAAACCTCAAGATGCACCAAAATTCTCATCCATATACCCAGGTGAAAGATTACACCACTAACATCACCTGCTATCAATGGCAGCAACACAAAATCACAAAAATATTCTACGATTACTTTTTTAATCACACGAAACCTTCAGGACACACCGACTCAAAGTAATCCTGTCCTGTGCTGAATAGTCTGCATTACTGCCATTTCAGATGACCAAAATATACAGCACTTTATATAAATAACACAAACTAAAGAGCTCAATTCCTGCTTACTAAAGTCCTTGTTTGACGATATCCTGTTTGGTCAGGAAGGAAATATACTAACCGATCATTTGGTAGAGCTGTCCAGGCAAGACTATGAGAGGTACCAGCTGAAATCTGCTGTATTCCAACGCCACGTAGCCCTACAACTTTCTTTGGGGTTGTGACCGGACTCTGGCAATGGCCAAGGCCACACTGACCCATTGCATTGTTACCCCAGGCATAGGCTTCATTTTCTGCACAAAACAAAAGATTATAATTCTAAACCAGAAAAAAACAAAATTAAACATACATCATAAACACAGGCAAGGCTGACTCTGGTGACTGCGTAACTCTACTCCTTTCACAGTCCGAGACTTTGTAACTAGATTCTGAAACACGTTTCCTCCTTCACACATAATTCACTTAAGAAATTTATATAGGCATTCTAAACCTACCTACTCAAACCTCATGCTCTCTTTTCTAGGAATGATTTTCTCAAAATCAAAATCTTTCATCAAGTGATCTAAAGTGAGCATTGAACAAAACCCTTCCAAATAAATACCAGTAAGAGATAGAGAGTGACATGGGGAATTTCCCCGCGGGGAAACCGCGGTAACCGCGGTAAATCCCGCGGTAATGGGGACAACAATTGCGGTAATACCGCGGTAATGGGGACAAAATTGCGGCAATACCGCGGTAATGGGGTTTACTCTCGCGGTAATACCGCGGTAATGGGGAATGAGCCGGCAATAAACCCGGGTGATGTTGAGAACTTGAGAACTGATAAGGAGAGTTTATTAGTTTCTGAAGCCTACTAGTCAGAAATAGTCAGGACTTGGTTAATGCAAACTGTCCATAAGATAATAACAGACTAATGCAGTCAACAATACAAATAGTTTTGTAAGCTAAAAACTGTTATTTTTTAATTTGAATTTGTGTAAACTTTTTGCGGGGAATGTGATGTCCTGCGGGGATGGGGTGGGGATGGGGAGCAAACCTGCGGGGATGGGGTGGGGATGGGGAGCAAACCTGCGGGGATGGGGCGGGGATGGGGACAAACCCTGCGGGGATGGGGTGGGGATGGGGACGACTAACTTGGTGCGGGGTGGGGATGGGGACGAGATTGTCTCCCCATGTCACTCTCTAGTAAGAGACTAGTTAATGCATATGGCTGATATACAATTATTATTACTATTATTAAAAAATTGTCACTGCACATAAGGTCACACAGATTTGTGAATTGGAGGCATTGGTTAGTCAGTCACCAGGCGAAGAACTGCTCGATATCCAAATTCTTGAAATATACAAATTATGAAATATCCAAATTATGAAGTATCCAAATGATGAAATATTCAAATTATGAAATATCCAAATTAGATATCCAAACTATGTGTTATATATCAGTATATGGTACATACCGGTACATGGCATGCATCGGTATATGGCGGGGCTATTCAAACTTTTTGGGTGGAGGTCCAGTTTAGACTGGCAGAAGGTCAGGGTCAGGACCACATGGTCCAGTTTGAATAAGACATTTCAGTTTCATTTTATAATGCAGTCATTCAAGTATTTAATGTTAAATTTAATACAGGGTGACTAGAGTTAGATTAAGGCCTAACTTTAAACTAAAGCACAAAGAATTTTCTTCACATGAAAAAAAACAAGTTGATTCACCATTTGCTTGAGAATGAAGCAATTTATCTCAGTGAGGGCAATTCAACTGGTTTTTGAGCTTCATTATGTTTTGTAATATGGAGTATGGAGTCTGTGCAATTCTAAATGCCAAACGGAAGTGCTCATTTCAACTTCTGCATTTCTATTTAATTATGATGCAAGTTTCTCATGCTTGTATGGATACTGAAATTTAGACCAGAAATCAATACAGTCCACTTTAAGAACTACAGAAAATCAGAATCCACATCCTGAAGCTTTTAGCATTTTCAATCTGCAGCTCAGTAGCTTCAAGCTGAAGAGCTGCAGAGCTGATATAGAGAACTTATGTACTGCCAAATCATCAATACCAGCAGCTAAAACAAGCCAGCTAGTTTTGACAGCACAACTTTGGACAGAAGTAAATACTAGGGCAAGCTGAGTTGGTAGTACTAAGCATGGAAAGTTTTGCTGCTTATTGGACCTTTGCACGGCCATAAAAAGTAAGGCTTGGTCCACATTTGGACTGCCGTCTCCAGTTTGAGTAGCCCTGATATACAGTATCCAGAAGTGTGTGCAACTGTAACACCAGAAAATTCTCAGACGTACCATTGCTAAGTGCCAAACAGTGGCTGTCTCCACAGGATATATCAACAATGCAGACATTCTGAAGGTCATCGATGATCTTGGGTCGAAGGGCAATTGTCTCAACTCCACAGCCAATGCAAGGGCCACTACCCCATGCATAAACCTATAGCATTAACACATAGCAAATGTACAGCACAGAAAAACATAATAATCTCATTGACCATAATCAAAATCTGTAAGTTTAATAAAATCAAAGTGCTCTATAATAAACATCTTGACTTTGTCTATGTATGCATATATTAGGCTATTTACTTAGTGTCTTTAACATTTTAACAAAGGAGCAATGTATATCTAAAATGCACTGCGGAGATGGTTGAATGGTAACATGCTGACATGAAGATCAGAAGGATGCGGGTTTGAAAACCTCTAGTTTCACAAGATTGACTCAGCCTTCCACTCCCTAGGGGCAACTGCAAAATCAGCAGCAGGACAGATGTAGGCCTTGCAGGCTGCCATACAGCTAAATTCGACTCCTGTTAAACTTGTTATCATCTGCTACTACAATACCATGTAATCTTACTGCGTACTTGTCAGTTTGAATTAATAAACGAATATTATCTTTCAAACAACAAGAATTATTTATTTCTTGTTTGCAGTGGTGCCATATCTGGCAGTATAATGGTCTAATACAAAAGGTGCTATAAGAATAACGAAACGCATCAAAACTGTACCTGTCCAGATGATGTCAATCCAAGAGTGGACTGACTGCCACAGGCCACTTTTCTCATGTGTATGCCAGCCAATGCCTCTATTATTCGTGGCTTGTACACTCGATTAGTGTCACCATGACCCAGTTTTCCTGATACACAAAACAATTATTTCCATTTTTATTTTCAATTTTTATTTTCAAACTCTTTTTATTGTAACCTATTAATGTTCTATTCTTTCATACACTGTAGAACAGTTGAATTCAAGTGTACCATGTAAATATAGTACTTAATCCCAGTGGTTATTAAGGCTATTCGGGCTTATTAAACTGTCAATACAATAAAAGTTGAACTAGACATGATTGGCTGGTTGATTAAGCTGGTTGACTGACCGAGTCATTCATTAATTGACAGACTGGTAGCTTCATAATTGGTAGCTTCATAATTTAAATTGGACTGATTGTTATATTGATTGATTGATGGATTGACTCAGTGACTGGCTGACTTCTTCACTGACAGTCTACTGGTAATGTTTCGTTTTGAAAATTATTTTTTATAACCTCAGTCGCACCAATGCGCAATGCATCAGCCAATGGTGCATAAAACCAAGCCATAATCAGGTCAATACTGAGAAGATCAGTCCAAAAGTCCTATTAATGTTCTTTTTGGCCATGCTGGAGTCTGGAGTGCCTCTGAGTAGTCCCCTTGAAGGGTGCCATATAAATTTATGAATGAATGAATTATGAATGAAAAAAGGGCGCTTCGTACCATTATCTCCTCCGCCGAATGACCAAACTGACCAACCGTCCTGCGATACGGCCACAGTGTGTGAACTGCCGCAAGACACTTGACCAATTCCACTGATATCTTTCACAAGGGTTGGAATGTTTCGGCTGTTTCCATCTCCATGTCCTTTGAACATAGAAACAAACCATCACAACCATTAAAGTCAGGTCAGGTAACAACAACTTTAACCCAGCCTAAATAAACCAGTTTGAAAATAGATGAATTCCATGGCACTGCCATAGATTGGTACCTATCATAGGTGTGCTGTGCACAATTCAACTATTATGAACATGATTCAAGACAAAGAAATGTTTTAGATGCTAACTGTGGGCGTGGAGCTTTTTGACTTTTTCAAATCAATGCAAGATCAATATACACAATCAGTACTTGGCTAAAAAATACAAGTATTATCGTCCTTGGAGATTGTTTTTGACTTTATACCTGTTTACACTCACAAGTGAGGAAATCCTGGATACAAAACATATCTATAATGATCTTCACTTGAGAAAGCATTAGATCTCAGCATCTTAAGTTAAGCTGAACAATCAGCAAATGTTATAAGTCTTCACTCAGCGAATTGTTGTGAAAGGCCAAAGTTTAATACCTAACGATCATTAAGTTGCTGAAACAGGTCTGATCACAAAATCATACTAGACAGATCGACAGATGGATCTGGTAGCACACCCCACATACTTCTTACCATCAGAGCAGTTACCTTAATATGCTTACTTGTTCATACATTTCAACTAAGTAAAATAAATACAGAAGAATAAATAATTAGTGTTCAGTTCAGTGGTAACATTTGTGCCCGTCATATTATTAGACCCTATCCAGTCATTTACCAAGTCTTCCATAATCGCCCTCTCCCCAGGTGTACAGTTCCCCATCTTCGGTCACAGCTGCACTGTGTCTGTACCCGGCTGATACACATTTTACCACCTAAAACAAACAAAAACATTGTTTGTAAAATATTTTACTCGTGCCTAAATGCATTTGGATTTCTTAAGATTTACAAAAGGATAGTTATTCTGTACCATATTTCTGCACCACCACTTCAAATGAAATATACCCATTTATTCAGTCATCACATGTCCTATCAATTATCGTTTTATAGGATGGAAATGGTATCTATAGATCTTTCATATGAAGCAAACATCCAATAAGTCACCCATTACCTGGATACCACCTGTACATTTCTAAATCATGAAGATTTCAAGTTTATAAAATTCATTAAATCAATGTTAATTTTAAAATTCACCAATTTGTTTGCAATGATTTTCAATTTAAGTAACTTATCCCTTTAACGACGAGCGTGTACTAAAATGTATGGGAAACCATAGGCAGCTCGTCGTTAAAGGGTTATATGAAGCAGAATTTGGCATAATTCTTCTCAGCATAACAGAAAATTCAGCAGTAATTTTGCACATTTTGTCAGGTCATGCTATGTAACCAGACATTTTTAAAGTGCAGCATAGAATGAGTTATACCAAGCAGCAGTACACATGATGATCTTGAAATTTAAGTTTATTGGTAAGGTTCTGCCATGAATTTGCATTTTTTTCTTCCAAAATGATCAATAAACAACAAAGAAGTAAGTAAGTATATTCTTTATTAACCAATTGCTAATCTCACTTTTGGTGTACAGACATCTAATAAACACAGTTAAAAAGTATACAGGATTCCGACAATAAATGATTTCTGCATCAAGTAAGTCAGGTATATCAATAAATAAGAAAATAAATAAATAAGTGAATTAATAAGTACATAAATAAATAAATAAATACATCTTACCTTCTCACTCAGAATACCAGTAATGAGCTTTGGGTATTTTTGTGTTGTGCTATTGCCATGACCCAGCTTTCCGTAATCACCTAAAAACAAGAAAACCGGATGAGGAGCAAAATGAAGACATGTCTCCAAAAATTACCACAGCTGATACCATGCTTCTTTATCAAGCTGTAAACTGTCAAAAGAACATTCTAGAACACTGCATGTGCACATGACTGAAATAACAATACCAGATTCCTTTTCAGAAACATATATTAATCCTGATCACAAGACCAAAGAGTGGCAAAGACAGCCCAGATATTCCGTATCGAACCAGACACCAAATCAATTTACTTGTAAGCATAAATGCTACTATGTCATTCTGTATTGATGATAAACAAATATTGATTGATTGATTGATTGATTGATATAGCATGTTACGACTTTCACCTCCTAACTACATGAAACAAATTTTACTACAAAATGCAAACCAATTTGGCAGTATATTTTGTGTTTAGCATACTGCCCCAAGTGAACGCGTTTTTGTAACACACTGTAAACCTACCATCACCCCAGCTATAAACCTTTCCATCAGCGGTCAATGCCAGAGTGTGGCCATCAGATCCCTTTGAGGAGGAAATACGTCGAAAGGCGAGGCCATGTTCAAAGGACAACTTCTGAGGAAGGGGTTGGTTGTTGGAAGTTCCAAGGCCAAGTCTCCCATAGCTACCCTTCCCACAAGCAGTCACAGAACCATCCTGGTGGATTCCAAAGGTACAATACTGTCCGGCTTCAAGCTATACAGAGAGGAACAAAAAACAAGAAATAGGCGGTCATCATATATCAGCATAAGTTTGGCTAACAGTAGAAGATCAGTATAAGATCAGTAAATAATCATAAGATCCAGTGATATTTCATTTAACTGAAATAGACACTGAAACGAAAATTGAGAATTTCCCCCATTTAACAGAAACTTAAACAAAAATTATATGAAAAATGGAAACAATATAGAAATGAAAATTCAATTATCAAAATAATTAAAATCTGAACTTAAATTGCTGAAAGTACGTAACAAATTTTCTGCATTCCTATTGGGCTCTAGTTGGACTAAATCGCTACTTATGGAATTCTAGGTATTTAGGTGGGACATTTATTCTTATTATTCTTCTATATCCGGTCATCCAAAGTTACGTCATCTGTTAGTTCGCTAAATTTTTATTTAGAATGAGTTTATAGCGACTGTTAGCTGGAATTAAGTGTGACAGAAACCGCTGACTTAGATAATCACTGGTAGGTTAGACTAAATAAACCCTACTGGATACGATTAGCTCCAACCTGAACAACATTAACAAATGCAGCTGCCAGCTTCGGCACGGAGATCTTCTCCTGTGCTCCCTCGGACAGTTGGTGGCTGCTGTTGCTTCCCCAGACGTAGACATCGCACGACTGGTGCTGCCCCATCTGCCCAGACTGTACCGTCACCGCCACGGAGCAGTTGCCATTCTCCTCGTTGTCATTCCGGTTCTCGTCTGGTGACATACACGTGCTGGCATACTCCGTTGCCAGGCGGGAAATCTGGAAAAGTCATAGGATGTTAAAAGGTGTCAGCTTTGAGTAGTAGCAGCTGTTGGACTACTAATAACAGTTAATGTAATGCCAAAATAAAACACACTTTTAACAGTGAATATTGCCCAGTATAACATGCTCTCTTGTGCATTATCACTTTAACCAATAATAAATGGATCCTATTAAATCGAAGGCTTTTCAAACAATTATATTTGTTACCAGCTGATTTAGTAAAAAAAATCTCAATTCTCCATTTCAGGTCGCTTTCAATGCATTTCGATGACTTTATGTAAGTTCGACGTCATTTCCAGTCATCTAACAATGGCCTAAAGAAAGTTACCTTAGAAAACAATTTCTTTTAAATATTATAAATAAAGGGAAAATCTGCTAACTTCTTCCAGGAAACACATGGCAGCTTGGTAGAGTGGAGTCAGTCCATATTCGTTGGCACTTAGCTTCTGCCGCACTCCAAACGATCTCTCCGTGCCACTCTGTTCGAAAGGGAAAATCAGCATATATGTAAGTACACCATTTTCAACTACGGCACTGGTACTTGTGCAAAGTTTTGTAATATCTGGGTTTTTTTAAATTCAAAACATACAAGTACTACATTGAACTTTGTAGAACTTGAATCAGAGTATAACACCTACAGTATTAAAACTCGGCAAATATGGATGACGGAAGAAATAATTTTTATAAAGCATATCACTACATAACCAAACACACAATGCAAAGGTGGAAACTCTAAACAGTGTTTGCTGATATTCAAAACTATAAGCGAAAGTATACATTGCACATTCCTATGTGCTAAAAATAAATAAAATTAATGATCCATCATGCTCTTTAAAACAATAAGGATATCAGCATTAACTTCTGGGAGCAGAAACCAGTTAAAATATTTAAAATGCATACAGCATGTTTTCAAACCTCATATTTTAGCGGTTCCCTAGAATGTGCTAAATAAATGCTCAGTAATAATAATAACAATAATAAATTAGCAACATGGTATAAAAAACTTAAGAGAGTTTTGAGCTTACCGCTGATTTCATCATTTGTTGCAGGATATCTATGAATGTGTTGTAATTGATCATTCTTGGCCGTAGTTCTTCTTCTGCATTGGGATCTGTCCTACATGTACATGAAGCACACAGTGCCATATCAATCCACTCCAGGATGTAACGCAGTGACCCACGCTGCGTTGCCAAAGCAAGCATCAGTTCTGCAGAAAGCCGTTTACCGACTGCATCCGCGCCTGAGTTTGGCATCGCTACACTCTTGAGAAACGCGGTAACTTCCGCAAGTGTCGATGCCGCCAGGACTGGCAGTTTGGCCTCGTTCGCGAGGGACAGTGGTGGAAGAGCAGTGACAACGTCAAGGGCAGTGCGCAGGACATCATTACACATATTCGCCCCAAACTTTACACCATGCTGTGCTGTAGTGAGCCAGTTTTGTCGAAGGAGTGCAAAGACAAGGCTAAGGCCAGTTTTGATGCCCATTTCAATGAGAGCGTCGGCTCCACTGCGAAATCGTTCTTGTCCGCGTTTGGCCTCATCACCAAGGCCAGAGGTGACCTCGGTGACCTGGTGATGCTGTTGCTGATGCTGCTGGCGAATCCGGTCTGGCTCATGGTACTTGACTGAGACGGCATAAAAGACTCGCTGCAGGATCACAAGCCGCTTCTGAAGCACGATCGAAAATGGCGAGTCTGAGCAGACGGCTCGAGCAAGTGTGAGCTGGCTGTTAAGAAGTGCATCTAGGTAGTGCTCCTGCTCATCGCCGGTGAGTGGCTCGTTGTCAAAATCTGGCAGTGGCAGCCCTCGCAGGTGGAAAACACGGTTGAGTATCGGAACAACTTCCTGGTTTGTGATAAGCCGGCTGTAAAGCTCAGTCGCTCCATCTCTCTCCGTCACCATTTTGTTCTTTTCGGACGCCCATGCTGAATTCAAATGGTCCAACCACTTTGTTTTTATTGCCAGATTCTTAGCCATCTCAAGATCTGAAACAAGCAGACTTATAATTTATAAAGACACCACAGTTGGAACAGTGATACCCAAGTTGCAAAGGCTTAAGGTTTTCTCTACGTTAGACGGAGAAATAATATGTATAACTAAAACTGTTGATACATTGTAGATACATATGTCGAACTTATTCCTACAAGAAATGATAACTACAATTCCACACTTTGTCATCTCTCTGATTCTGTTCTGCCTCTAATAACGACATGTTAGTTGTTGTTAGTAAAAAGCCATTGACCTGCTACAGCTTAGTTTGGCCTTATTACAGCTTGGTTTTGGTGTACAGCCATTGGTTGATGCTTTGTACATTACACACAAGTTGTACTAGGTTGCTGTGAAACTGTTCCAAGCCAGTGATCCTTATCTATAAACACACAGGTCAAAAGCCAACCAACCTGTCTCCTTTGCATGTACCTTAAAGTTCTGCTAAGGAGTTGTTGTCCCTACATCAGAAGACTCCTTAACAGAATCGTCCTTTGTGCACTTGCTTTCTCTGGCTAGTGTTCATTAACAGCTGTTGGTATCATCAGGAATTCGTTACCTACTTACACACAATTCTCTAACGAAGTCTGCAAGCTGAAAACTTGCTTCTTTAAAGCAATTAAGAATTAGCGATGCTACGCTTCAAATTGCGGCAAACTTATAGTATCGTGGGCTGAAGGATTACACAGTATCTGTGGGCATGCTGCACGAACACCGGACGGTACCAGGTTTTCTAATGACGACACAGACCCTAACCTGACCCTAACCGACCCTCACGAAGCCAGTAAACTTACGCACTATATATATATAATTCAGCCCCCGATTCTATAAGCTTTCCCAAATTGCGCCTCAGTGCAGTAACTGTTGCAGCTATGGGATCATCTTTAGTCGCGAGTCATACCACAACAGTACAGAATCGTTGCCACATTAGCCTTCAGTCCGATTAAGAGTAGAAGACAAATATATACTTAGTTAGAATAAGACTACAGTGATCATACTAAATGAGACTTGTGCAAAATTTCCGCTTAGACTACAGTAATTATGGCGCAACCGAAGCCATAGGAGGTCCTGGGAACGTAGTAAACAACAGCGTCACTCACCAAGGGCTCACAGAAACGCCGAAATGGGACGTAAAATCCCAATAAGCGGACCGTAATCCCAATGCAACGTCCTTATATTAGATTCCCCAGAAAAGCAGTCACAGATTAGTAAAATCTGAAATTACAATAAAAATGGATGAATTCTTCTTCTTCAGCGGCCAACGTCGCCAGTGCTGCTGCTGTGATGTCACTCCTTACTGGCAGAGTCCCACGAATCATAGATGCAGATGGTGAGAATGCACGACAGTAAGTAGATCGGTTAATCGTAATCGTAATCGTAAACTCGAGATTTCTAAAGCGTCCACAAAAGCGAAGTCGCGGGAACCAGCTTAATCACAGGCGCTTAATCAAAACAGAATCGATAGAATCTTTCAACTGACTAACCAGCCATAAATGATTATTGTTAAAAAGGGTGACCCTAATTAAGCGGGGCTTGTGCCCCTTTTGGGTCTCCCCTGTTCCCTAGCCAATGCACCGATATGTAATAGTCAAGTTATAATTGTTGTTAATTGTTATATGCATTGTGCTTCTGGAAATAAAAGTTGTCAGTTGTCAAAGTTGTCAGTTGTCAGATAGGCGGGGGTCAAGATCCAGAGAGTCAGGCAGGCAGACAGTCATGCGGCTAAGGTGGATGATGCTTAGAGTTGAAATGGCGAGGGAGGTGCATGAGAGGAAGAGAAGTAGGCCTATAATAAACAGCCGATTGAAAAGGTTTGAGCTCATTTCGCAGTCGATATCATTAAAACTTTCAAGCACAGAATAGATAAAGCTTTATCCCTTCGTGACTTCAACCCAATTAAAGGATGGGTCAAGTTCGATTCTAATTTTCTGGTGTATAAAATAAACACATAGGCCCTAAAGGCCTAGCAGGTTGAAGATAATCACGCGTTTATGGAAGCGGTTTCCTGGGGAAAGCTAGGAGCTGACAGGGCCTAGTCGTGGTAGATGATTAAGGTGAATTGGAAAATAATCAGCCCGGTTTTCACTTGTCAGGTGATCGTTGTTTCCTTTCCGGCAACTTCTTTGGACCAAAATTTTAAGGATGCCACTATAGGCTAGAGCGCCGCTAGACCACACATCGCCAACTCCAAGCGACAGGTTTCTTCATGTTGCTTTATTCGACGTTGATTGAGTTATTACAGAATTAAAAAACTGTATTCAGGTTAATAGGACTATAGGTCTATCAAAACGTGTCCAAGATTAAGTGCCTGGAAAATTCGACAGTTAAGCCTACGGGCCTTTTTATTTGTCTCAACTTTCTACTTTTAGCCTACTAGATCAGATTATAATAATTATTGACCCACGGGTTAGGCCCATAGGCGTAGCTACACTGAGGCATGAGGAGGCAGTTGCCTCCTCTTGTTTTTTTATATACTGGAACTGCGATTGACTAATGACCCCAATGACCAGGATTTTGCAAATGGTCGGTGAAGTTGCCTCCTCTTGAATTTAGGTCTCGCTACGTGCCTGGTTAGGCCCTAACTTGTTTGTTGACTACCTTTGTAGATCAGTAGGCCCTAGCTACAGTTGATTTTAGGACATTGATTCTCAGGATTAGGGCATTAAGAATTAATTAGTTGCGATGATCATATGATCATGTTTTATTGTTATTGTTGTTGTTGCTGCTGCTGCTGCTGCTGCTGTTGACGACGACGACGACAGTGATGAAGACGATGAAGATGATGATGATGATGATGATGATGATGATGATGATGATGATGATGATGAAGACGATGAAGATGATGATGATGATGATGATGATGATGATGATGATGATGATGATGATGATGATGATGATGATGATGATGATGATGATGATGATGATAACGACGATGATGATGACGAATGATTGATAAATTGCAATTGTTTTTTATTGAATTGAGTTCATTGTCTGTAATTCTGTAGTTAGTAATCGACCAACATATTATATCCGTCTTCAAATTCAGTCCATTCTAGAATTAAGGCCTACAATTATTGAATGAGACAGATATTTATACTAAGACGCAATTGCAGACTCTGTGGCATGATAATAAAACCTTACAGTATTGGATACAATTAAGCTTGTGCCTTTCAGCAATCCTCTTGGAAGTGACACCAATCCTGAAGTTGACTGATTATATGAACAAGCAGTAGGCTTACCTATAGGCCTATATAGGAACGAAGTGACCCCGTGCATTTGCATGTGAATGACATTTATCTTATCATTGTTGCTATCATTATCACTGTCATTCTAATTATTTAACGATAAGTATAATAATTATCAGTTCAATTAGGCCTATAATAAACAAACATATATATTTCGTTCTCTTGTAATTACGTGCAGCTTTAAATTACAGATAAATAATATTTCATAATTAAGTTTATGGTAATAGAAGCTGCCAAATTGCAATAGGCCTAGTCTAAGTTAGCATGGACTGTGGATTTGGCGATGGCATAATTATAGGCCTACGGTTTTTAAAGTCATCGTGGAGTAGTCTTTGAAAGTCGTAGATGAGTATGAAGCAAGAGCAAGAAAGATGGAGGACATGATCAGATAGACCTTAGGTTTTAGTGAACAAAAACCATACATAGGCCTACTGTTAGTGTTAGTTGAGGACAGGAGAATATCAGTAGTAAAGATGTGGGCGGAGGAAGCGTCCAGTAGGAGGGAGATCGAGGCCCGTTGAGAAAATTGTTGACTTAGACACGTCGTATTATTAACGTATAATCTACCTATAGACATAACTATGAATTCGATTTCAGATGGGTTCAAGCACAGGAGATTAGGTGTCAAACAGAAGGAGACTGGATAACCAAGGTAGGTTATGTCACAGTACGATTGCATGTTGTAAAATAGTTGCATACGTTCTACACAGAACTCATTTACACGCGTTCAATTGCCATAAATTGCTCTAAAGCTAAGACTGACTGCTTTCGCTTTTCGGCCAAGATCCATATAGCCTACCAAAGGCAGGAAGACGTAAAGCGAAAAGCAGTGCCAACGAGCATAAGATATTTGGCCATCAGACATGTCTATAGGCCTAACTTCAAGGGGGTCCCATGCATAGGCCTATAGGCTGGCATGCAGGCATGGACTGAATGCAACCGGCTGACCATGCTGAAGAGCGTCTGGCTGGATGGATGTATGGATGGATGGATGGATGGATCGGATAAAATGCCAGCAGCCGGTAGCAATGGGATGCTCCGCTGCCTGTCTATTTTCAAGCCGCGGCATACGTAAGTAAGCCAAATACTCCGCCACCGCCGCCGCCGTCTAAAATAGTCTCTACTCTAAATAGCTGCCGTGTGCTGTATACTCCGTCAGGCTGTGTGTACCCTTCGCGAATATCTCCGCCAACTTCCATGAAATCCGCGACTGCCGTACTCGATAGGGTAGTGCCAATGCCAAGCCTCAGTAATTGTAAATGTACATGTTTTTCTATATAGACCGTAAAGCCTAGACTCCACTAGTTATTTTTCAATGAATTGATCGGGTGAGTCCTCATCACTACCCTGCACCATTTTCATGGGCGTAGCCAGGAAAAACTTTCGGAGGGTTTTAAGTTTTCGGGAGGGGGGTGGGGTTTCCAATTAGAAATGGTCGAAAAAGTTCAGTTTTTTTACTTTTTTGTATTTCGCACATAATTGCATAGAAACAAATTTCGGCAATTTATTTCTTTTTTTGTGGGGGGGGTTGAACCCCTATCTCCCCTAAATACGCTTGTGACCGTTTGAATTGATGCCACGCTATTTAAGGTTTCAGTGTGCGCATCTGATTCAAATCTCTTAAACAAGTCAACATCGATATGCGAACCGGCATCCACATGCACAGTGGGCCATGGGACGCACGCTTTAACCAATGCAGCTAACCGGGCCAGCGGGAGTAGGACGATGCTGGTCATCGTTACGTCACAGGGTAATTAAAACAGAAACTACCTTCCACTCTTATGTAGATATAGACCTACGAGAGCGATATTGTTGTGGCACATTGTGAGGCCAAAGGGTGGGAAAGGATTGGCAGAGCTAGGTGCAAATTCCCCGTTTTTCTGTTGTTTCTAGGACTCTGAACTTGGCATTCTTCTATATTAATAACTTTCTGGACTCTTGCCAAGAGCTGCAGACTCGGTGAGGGAAGGCTGGTTTCCGTCTTACTCGCTATAAAATTCTTTTACCTGCATGGTTTTAATAAGGCGCTGTATAAAACAGTCCAGAGACTCAAGACGATCAGACCATTTTGCCATTGCATTATGCGGTTCGAAACCAGGCTCGATTTGCAAATTTGTTGTTGCAAGGGTAGAATTTGTGTAGTCATTAGGCTTCCACGCAAATTCTACCCTGAGGAACTGCATTCCAATGAGGACACGGCGTGAACCAGTGGGAAGAAATTTTCTGCCTCCACCAATAAATTGCACTCTGATTGCAGAAGAACTCAACTTAGTCATACATGGTTATCAGCAGATGGTTTAGAATGGTAGGGGGGGGGACCCGTTTGGTTGCCCACAATTGCAAATTACCGACTGCGTGTAAGAAGAAGAAAAGCAGTCCCTTAAGCTAGCCCTGAGGCAGGCATGGGTATGAGGTGTTAGCTAGGCCTACTTCATTTTCTTAGCCTCTGCATATGAGGGCGGGCGGCCAATCCTCTGCCTTGCCGTCTCATCTTCCCACAGACAACGTACGGTCAGTGTGATCATTATAGCTGCAATTTGGTAGGGTACGCACGCGGAGCAGAAAATTATATCTCGAGCCATATTTCTGCCCTGGCGGGGATTTGAACCCCCGACCTCTCGATTGATAGTGCAGCACACTATCCACTACACTAACGCGCGTGTGTAATGTGGAATGGAATGTGGCATGTGTGTAAAAGTGTAATTTAATTAGACCTAGTTCATATGTCTCCATCTCACCTCATCTAACCTTACTTTCACTTACCTTTTATGACTTGACCTGACCTGAATCACCTGACCTTACCTTATACGGTTTGTCTACTTTACTTGCTGGATTGGCCACTGCCACGTACAGCACCTGAAATCACCCTTTTCTAGCGATGGATGAAAGACAGGACCGGTCCATATTATAATAGGCCACCGCCGTCTGGCAACCTGCCACCCCTCGAAAGTGGCCGAGTCGCAACTTCCAGCTTCCTTTATTGGATTTACTTACGAGTCAAAATATCTCAGAGATAAGTTCTGGAGTGATGCTGGCTGGTGCGGAGGCGGTTGTTGTTGCTGCTGATGCTGCGGCTGCGGCTGCGGCTGCTGCGAGTACGTTGCTTGGCTGCTGCTGCAAATGGTGCTGAAGGTAACCATGACGCCAAACGCCTATTTCTGGACGGCTCTGGAACGCAGAGATCGCGCCCCTGACTCACAACATCTCCGCTTAGTCTCTCCCTCTGTCCTTCTCTGCGTCTCTGCCTCTCCTGTTCTGTCTTGCTCACATCTGCCCCTGTCTATCTCCCTTTGCTTGCCTTACTCTACCTCTCTAACTCTCCTGTCTATCTAATACCTGTCCCTCTCTGTCTGTCTGTCTCTGTCTGTCTGTCTATCCCTCTCTCCCTCTCTCCGTCTCTTGCTGTCTGTCTCTCTCTGCTGTCTTCCACTGTAGTACTGCCCTGCGCTATCTGATACCTGTCCCCCTCTCTGTCCCTCTCTGTCTCTGTGTCTCTCTCTGTCTTTTTCTGTCTCTGTCTCTGTCTCTTTTCTTTCTCTCTGACTCTGTCTCTCTGCTGTCTTCCACTGCACCACTGCCCTGCGCTTTACCCTCTCACACTCCTTTTCCTGTTCCTTCCATTTTCCTGCATCTCTCGGCAGTCCCGTTGCCTAGTCAGAAAATCCTGGCACCCACTTCAGCGCCTAGGCATCTTCTAGCTCCATTCTACCTATAGGCTGCCCGCCAGGAACCGGCCTCCTCTTCCTCCAGCTGCTCACCATCTCTTGCGCCCGTCCGCCCGTCCGCCAGCCAGCCCAGCCCAGCTCAGCCCGGCCCCCCGATCGCCAAGAGAAGAGATCATTGCGTGAAAGTTCAGTAGTGCGTCTGTGCGAATCGTCTGCAGGTTCTGTGCCGGATTAACTCGATCGTCGTCTGCTGCCATCGTTGCTTCTTGTTCTTCGTTTGCCTCCTTCGTCAGAAAACCCAACCTACCGACAAGATGGCGGCTAACACGATGGATGCCATCAAAAAGAAGATGCAGGCAATGAAAATCGAGAAGGATGGAGCAATGGAGAAGGCGTGCGTCCTGGAACAGAAGGTCGCCGAACAGAAGACCGTCAACGAAAAGGTACAAACACCCCCCACCCTCTCACACCCACAACCACCCCCACCTCCTCTGTCCCTGACTGCCACGTTAATGGGAGGGGGCATGTTGGCCACATAGCTTACCATTACTTGCTTACTTGGCACCAGCAGAGCCATTAGAAGGGCCAGCTATGCACTCAATGAACATGGCTATCGTCGTAGAAGGTTCATTAATTTCTACCAAGACCAGGACAGTTTGAGTAACTGAACGAATCAAGATACATCTACCAGTCGTCCATGTTAAATCCTTAATCTGCAATGCTCAGAACCCTGCCTCCTGGACGAAATAAAGACTATGCCAATAATTAGCAATTGAGCAAAATACGGTTTGTTAACTATACTGGTCCCTTCGCACGTATGGAACTCGCCAGCTGTGGGTTAACGAGTTGCCCCATGGGTCGCAACTGACACATCTGCAATAATATGCATCACTATACATAGTCAGATCCACAATGTTGTCAAATTGTACATTACGTTTTGTACGAAAATGCGCTTCATAACTGTCCACTTACATTACGTGAGAACTGGTCACACATCTTTCCAAGATGGCGCTTGTGGGAAAATACAGAGAGCACTTCCGAATTTCCGTTATGATTGAATGCTACATACTATGTAATAATCAATTGTAAAGTATTGTTCGAAAACTGTAAAGTAAGGTAAGGGGAGGTACTCATTAAAGACCCCGACAGCTAAACGATGTTGTTGAAGGACGGATTTTCTTGCTATTTCCTTGTAATGAGTTACCACGTACATAAATCAATCAATCAATCGATCGATCCGATCGATCGATCAATTTTTATTGGTCCAAAACATAGTTAAGATAACACCAGAACTTGCAATGATCTCATGTTCTAATGGGCACAAAAGAAACCCAGAAGGGACCGAAGTCCCGATGGTTTAGGGCCACCTACATGTATAATACATGAATGATTTCAGTTGAAAGCAGTTATTTCCATCAGTAGCCTATTACATATACATGCTAGAAGAATATTATCTTAAATAAAAATAAAAATTATATAAAAATATACAAAACAAGAAACATAACAGTATGAACCCGAGTTATTGATAATTATCAGTCAAAGTTTTAAAACTGCCTTTTAAATAAATTCCGATAAGAGATGCAGCGAAGGTCACAGGGGTATTCCATTTCATACGGCAATTGAGCAGTGAATTTAATTGAGAATTTACTTCTGACAACTGACTGACAACTTTTTATTTCCAAAAGCACAATGCATATAACATTTAACAACAGTTATAACTTGACTATTACATATCGGTGCATTGGCTAGGGAACAGAGGAGACCCAAAAGGGGCACAAGCTCCGCTTAATTAGGATCACCCTTTTTAACAATATTCAATTATGGCTGGTTATAGTCAGCTGAAAAGAAAGAAAGGTTCATCAACTCAGTAATGTTCTTAACTAAATAATAACATTGCAATTTTTTAAGAAGATCAATTTGTAAACAATTCGATTCACTGTATACTATTATATAGCGCATTCTTGTTTAATATGTTAGGCAGCAGCTGCAGAATGCTGTATTGTATGGGGTATTGTTATGATGATCGGATGTCACTCGGACACCTTGTGTTAGTGTAATGCTGCTTCGTTTAATACTGGACTGTGGTTGGTATGCCTGCTATGCCTCGTAGAAAATAATTATTATAGGCATGTGATGCATCTTTTTCATCTTTTTATTTCTCCTTTGCCAAAACTGGAGCGTTTAATCGGATCTACATAACGAATGAATTATAGTATGAAGAACAGAAGTTACTTATAATGTATCATTAGTTACATACCGGGTAGAATTGTGCTATGGTGTGTTCTGTATAACAAAGAGAACTGACAAAGGCAGACATAGACAGTAGCAACAACAAATACCTATGCATTTTGGTTTAAGCAGGCATTGACCAACCACTCACCCTATCTGATTAAAACATGTTTACTACAAACTTTTGTTGTATTTAATTGCATGCTTATAAGCTCAATGTATTGTTCGCATTGTGGCTTGCAACATGAGATCAGGTCTACACATCTTGCCTTGTCCTTAGGGTCTTATGCTGTGTTGTATGCATGCTACTTTTGCCTTATGTGTGCCTCAATTGAATTGTGGAAACCTAGTTATCAGTACACCCGCAGCGTGCTGCACAAGAAGTAGTGTTAGAATGCGCCGAGAGATATAGTTCAAACCATGACTTCCATACATGTAGATAGTTGCTACTGTCATATATACATCAAGCACAGATAACCTCTACTCAAGAGATACAACAAAAAGCGCAGCCTGTACAGTAGAAGTAATGGCCAACAGTCGCTGCATGTAGGCCTACCTTAGTCAGACCAATTGAAGATGTCTCAAGGAATCTGTTGGATTGCTTGGAAGCCAGTCACGCAGACGCTCCACTGCAGCGGGGAAATGTGCAACCCTTTTATCGTCACTATAACTGTCATGACGGACTGCTATGATAGCAGACACACATCAGAGGAATTCTGGAGGAAGTGTTATTGTGGTTCCATCTACACGACGAATTATTTGCGCCGCTCTTGAGCATGAACATGACAAGCCGGCATCTGTGCATCAGATGTGCATACGGGTTTGTATATATCTGTATGTTCATATATGTATTAGCATAAAGTGTATATGTATATGTGTATGATATAGATATATGCAATGAGATATTATTATCATCGCTAGAGGGAATATGCCGTATCTTCCCTTCGCTATTTTTTTGAAGCCACAACCATAGATATAATAACACCTTATTGAGAGCTTCGCAGTTAATTTAAATGAAATGACGCGTTTTGATTGGTTGAAATTCATGGACGCAGTCAAGCTTAAGCGAAACTTTAATTTCTTTTCGAAGCTTACGCCTTGCAAAAAGTACAACAGACACAAAATAACAACTTATCCATTAAATAATATTCCAGCGGCCTCGTTTTCGGACTTTAATAAGTTGCTACATCCACACACTACACAATTTAACTTCGATCGTTTCCGCCATTTTGTATAGCCCAAGGGTCAAGGCCTTTTGAATCGGCGGCGTCAAAAATAACAGCAGATCAGGGCCTCTAGTGATATATTTATATATTATACATCTCTATGGATATATGCATATTGTGGCAGTTATGCTTTGTAACATACGTCACACGTGCATAGAAATAAGCGATTTTATTACACATGTGTGCATGAACGTGTGCATTTGGCTCTAATTAGGCTATATATATGTCTGGTAGACCAAAGAATTCTTGGTTCGTCTGCAGTTGATCGTCTGCTCGCACTCATTGAATGCCTTCCTCTGAGGTTCTTGCATTCTAGCAGCATACGTCACTGCATCTTCCAGCGCAGGCAGCACCAGCACCAGCTGCTGCTGCTGCTGCTGCTGCTGCAGACAGAGGAATCCCTTGGCATCGCCATCCATCCAGCGATATGGTCGGCTATCCGCTCCTACGCATCGACTGGTTCCCTCTACGGCGCATGCAGTCCTAGCCCACGAACTTCGTGTTGAGGTCGAGGGAGGGAGCCTCGAAGATGGTTGTGATTAGGCAGACAATAATTTGGTAGAGCAAATTAGTTGAATTATTTACAAGAATAACATGATAGAATAATAGAACAGCAGAATCGAGGCTATGAAAAACGTGCAGATTTACATTCACACAATTCTCAGTAGAATTAGCTGATAGAATTGAATAAACGATAGTGTGGCATATTTAAGCATAAAGCAGCGACCTGTGATTGTCAGTTATTTAGTGTTAGAGCAGGACCTACGGACCATAGCGACATCTTTGAGGCAAATGCATAATCAGCAGAAAATAATCGGAAAGAGCAATAGAAGCGCGTAATAGTAACCTTTGTTTGTTTTTTGAGCCCAAGGCTTACTCTACTCTAAGTATCATTGACTGTCTTTCTTTCCCTATCTGTATTTTTTTACATGTTTAGGTGTCCCTATTTAGCGGGATCCATGATCCCTTCTGGGCCTCCTTGTAGCCAATACATGTCAAACCGTTGCCTTACTGTTTCATTGTTGGTTTTTCTCTCTTCTGATGGTTACAGAAATAAATGATTGATTGATTGATTGATTGATTGGAGATTTGTAAGGCGCTACATAAAAGCTAGGTACAGGCATATGCTTATTTAAAAGAGCTACGTCAAGTCAGAGAGTTTTATAAAGATATCCAGAAAATAAGAAAATCCGGTTGCCTGCAGAAGACCAGCGAGAGAAGGAGAGTGAGGAGCATTTAGGATTTTTTGCGTTTAGGTTGAGAAAAATTGCAAGGCGGCGGAGTGGTTGGATCAGAGTAAGACCTCTTGAAAAGACCAGACATTATTTTTTTAATGGAAAGCCCGAGGAGAGATAGATAGAGGAGCTCGAGACTGCAGATGATGTGTGGTAAGCAACGGGATGAGTTGAGGAATGACGCGGCATTTGTGTTGCGATGAGAAATTTCGCAGATTTACATTACATTAAGTTTTATCTTACATTTACAATCGGATCCTAAATATGAAGCGCAGCAGAACTATCCAATCGGTTTGCAGTCTGATGGCGTCTTGCGCCGGAATTAAGTAAGTAAGTATATCCTTTATTAAATGTAAATTTAAATTCCTCAAGCCTCCGTCTGGATGGTGGAAAATGGAAGCAGAATCAAAATCATCCGTTTTAACAAAGCAGCTCATCCGATGACGTCAATTTACTTAGGTGTGACGTCATTAGGTTGTATTATGTTTACTTTCCCCGGTTTATAATGACCAGGTTGAGTTTTTATGACGATATGACGATTGTTGATGACGTCATTGTTGTTTTTCAAATGACGCGATAGCCTAATGATTCCGTTCGACTATCTGCCCACAGGTTTGAACCGTTTGATATTCAAACCTTGGTCACTTGACAAAATGATAGGCATATATTTCAAGATTTTGCGACTCAATCCTCTTACTAACTAGGCTGTGAAATGAATAGTCCACTTTGATTGCACATGGTTGATAGAAGATTCCCTCAAGTCGCTTACACTTAGTACCCATAGCTGTTTCGCGAATTTGAACTAATTAAGGGATTTGTCTTTTTATTGTTCTGCTTCGCTCGTTTCTTATAATTGGTGTGTCGGTGAGTTAGTCGACCAGTAGACCAGGCCTTTGTTTTGTTTTTCCTTCTCTACACCTGTATGTCTGGGTTTCTGTCTTCCTGTTGGTCTACGTTCTTAACCAGTGGCGTATCGAGGGGGGCAGGGGGGCGAGTCGCCTCGGGCGGCACTTGAGCAGGGGCGGCAAAATAGGGTTGAAGAAAAATAAAAGAATGCAGAAAAAGTATAAGAGAAAGTAATAAAAGTAGACAAAGAGAAGGAAAGGAAGAAAAATAATGCAGTAAATAGCGTACAGTGGCGTAATGAGGGGCGGCACGGGCGGAGGATAGGGCGGCTTCTGACAATGATAGTTTAAGAGGGAAAAAGAAAAAAAAAAAAGGCCATCAGAAATTTTAGCGGAAGTAATCAAGAAAATGTTCCGAAAATTTCCAAAATTAAGTGCGAGGCGCGGCATTTTGGGCCGTCGCCCCGGGCGGCACTTAAGCTCCGTACGCCACTGTTCTTAACTATTTTGAACATACAGTGCTTCTCAATCTATGATTCTCACACCGTCACGCAACATACATTCTCTCTCCAACAGCCCCGCTTATCTCTGTTTCGTCGTACTTCTGTCTGTTCGTTATTTAAATAGCATTAATAATTTCTTTATTCTTATTTTACACTGATTTAGTGTATTGTATTGTATCTAAAGATCTAGGCTATATAGCGCCTCTCTCAGAATAACTATTCAGAAGCGCTCTCAGCACGAAAACCCCGGGGAAAAGAAACGTCTTTAAAGAACGAGAGACTAAAGAGGAAAAACTAGTCATTAGTTTAGCTTTTAATGAGGGGGGCGAAGGTCATTCCAAGTAGAGGGACCAACCACAGACAACGTACAGATTTATACGTCACAGATAGCCCGAAGTAACTCTGAAATGCACAATATAGACATCTCCATTCAAAAGGCGCTTCATAAGTTTCTGCTTGTATACTGTGTAGCAAGAGGAGGAAATCCAGAGCCTGCACAAGACGATCTCGTCGATGGAGGGAGAGTTGGACGAGGCTCAGACGCAGCTGGCTGAGGCAACGACGAAGCTCGAAAACACCGAGAAACAACTGGGCAACGTAAATAAATCTGTCTATGACGTCATCATCTTAACAGTCGCCATCTTTGTTTCTTTCGTCATCATCGCTCACCATTGTCAGAGCTGTCGTCATAAACAATCGATGCTCACTCAAAAAATAGAATTATAAGCAATTGGCTTAGGCCCACTACCCTTCATTTATCATTGTTTTCGTCACCTTCATTGTCGATGATCATACGTCATACCTATCACCCTGGTAACTGTTCCGTCTACACTATGTAGTTTATACATCTTGATTCTATGATATCAGTTGCTTTCTTCTGTGCTGTCATCGAGTGACGTCACTTGTGACGCCTAGAAACAGGCATCATGAATAGTAGCCCATTGTCCATGATATTTTTTATTGTTTCGTCTCAGTCACTAAAATTGTCAACCATACCGTCAAGTTTGACGTAATCGTTTAATTGTTTTCGTCACCATAATCGCCAATTAGGCCTAACAACTATAGCTACACATTTGGTACCTATTACCATGGTAACTGTTTCAGTCTTCACTGTTTCGCCGTGAATACTGGGATTTGTACGTAGCAGTCGACATGTTCATTGTTGTTGCCATAGTTACAGAAGTCACTGTCGAAGTTATTTTCATTATGTCGTCATGATAACAATGTGTTCATTGTTGTTGCCATAGTTACAGAAGTCACTGTCGAAGTTATTTTCACTATGTCGTCATTATAACAGTATGTTCATTGTTGTTGCCATAGTTACAGAAGTTTCTGTCGATGCTATTTTCATTACGTCGTCATGATAACAATATGTTCATTGGTGCTGCCATAGTTACAGAAGTTTCTACCAAAGTTTATTCTCATTTCGTAGTCATGATAGCAGTAGCTAGGCTGTTTGCATCACAATCAACAGAAGCCTCAAGACTTCTACCATCATTAACGTGTGACTGTCATAGAAACCTTTGCCTTGAGAACGCTTTTATTTATATGTTAATGCCGGATTCTCACTGATTGTCGCCAATGTTGTTTTCGTAATACCTGTTGTCCTAATCAGCTACTATCGAATCAATATCGTTTGTGGTCAGTGAGGTATGGTATCTACCAACAGTTACCGTCTGCCATCATAGACAATACAATTCATGATGCCTCTTCTTCTGGTAGATGCCTTGCGCAGTATACAACGGCGCTATAAAAGTTATTAATTAATAGTAATATTAATACCAGTGATAAGCCTATAGGTCGTTTTCTTGTTGGTTTATAGGCCGAGAACGAGGTCGGAGGCCTGACCAGAAGAATTCGGCTGCTGGAGGAGGACTACGAGCAGACGGCCAGCCGACTAACCATAGCAACGGAAAAGCTGGAAGAAGCTTCAAAGGCAGCGGAGGAGAGCGAAAGGTCAGCCCTCGTCGCGGAATCATTCTTTTGCTTAAAATCCCACATATGTAGGGCATTGTAGGCCTATGTCTATATGCATCTGAACAGTTGCATATCTTCCTTATAATTATGTAGGCCTACGTATGACGACATTTACTATAGCGCCTTATGATACCTCTCAGAGAGTCTGCATAATTATAAGCGCTACAAGAAATCTTACCAAATTAACCGAATATGCTAAGAAAAACTTGCGTAATATATTCTATAAATATGATATACCTACCAATAACCCTCCATGTAATATACTTGCCTATGGAAAACAATCCTAGCCTCAGAAGCCATTGTTGTCTGTCCTCTCCAGAAACCGCAAGGGCTTGGAAAGCCGCTCCCTGGCAGATGAGGAGAGGTTGACCTTCCTGGAAAGCCAGCTCAAGGAGGCCAAGTACATTTCCGAAGATGCCGACCGCAAATTCGACGAGGTAATCCATCTGAAAGGTTTAGCGATGACAATTTTGCCACTTACTAATAATTATTAGCACTGCATTGTCAGAATACTACACATTGAGTATATATAGATATTGAAATACAGTGTTTGTATGTAAAACTCATTCCGCGGTACACTAGTAGTAGTGCTTGAAAACTGGTATGCGAGTTTGAAAGCACATTCACAGCTCGCTATGGGTCTGTTATGTATGTTTGTGTATTGTGTAGTGTAACAAAGGTTAGTGGCAATCATGTCTCCTATATATATATAATATAGTAGGTTCTGACGAACTCATGTCGACAATCGTAGGCTTTTGCCCGGACGTAGTTGACAGAAGCCTTTGTGGTCTGAAAGCAGACAGGTTTTACCCGTATAAATCAACTCACGATGTGCTTAAGATTATAGCTAGTATAAAGGGAAGCTTCAACCGAGGGCCTAATTTCCTAGTTCCGCGGGCAAGGACTGCCACGGCCCAGCACCGTGCCTTCGCCATCGTGGGCCCTTTTATGTGGAATGACCTTCCCCTCAATCCGTAATAAGATTTTAGTCGTGGTCCCACCCTCATCCCTTCGTTGCTTGAAGACTTTCTTATTTGCTCGGGGCTGTCACGCTGAGAGCGCCTCTGAATAGCTAGTATACAGTAACTGTAAGAGGCGCTTTACAAATTCTCAGAAACGATACGATACGATAATTACTAACGAACCGACAATCTGTCCACTGTAGGGCTGTGAACGCTCACTCTCTTGTTAGGATCCTGTGGACCAACCCAATCAAATAATTGCAACTCGGGTCTATGTGACTTTAATTTGTGCCACGTCTTCTGCCGACCATCCACGTTTCGAGGTCTCCTTGTATTTAAGGTGGTCTGCCTACATGCATCGGTTTGTCAAAAACATGCCTATGCCTACATGTATCTCAATTCTTTCCCTCAGTTATTAGACTCCACAGTGTGTATGTACGTATGTACGTATGTATGTATGTGTATGTCTGTATGCATGTATGTGTGTATGTATGTATGTATGTATGTATGTATGTATATATGTGTGTATGTATGTATGCATGTATATATGTGTGTATGCATGTATGTATGCATGTATGTATGTATTTATGTAGTAAAGCGACTGTTGTTTGCCCTTCAAGTTGCAGTATATAGCCTAAAGCTTATCGACTATCTGATGAAGAACGATCTTAGTATTTGTCGTCATAAAGACATAGGAAATCTAAAAATACACAGATCACTGTAGGTCTTAGGCCTTACTGCTATTAGGGAGAATTAAGTGGGCGAAATGGGTAATGATACCTTTCACGAAACCACTGACATCATTGCACTGCCTAAATAGGCTACGCCTATATGACCAGTTTGGAATTCATTGGTAGCGTTTCAATTCTTACAGATCATGAACAATATAAGTACCCTATCGTTTAGGACAATTATGTTGGCCTTATGTTTAGAACAATTACATGTATGTTGGCCTTATGTTTAGGACAATTATGTTGGCCTTAATATAGTCTTTATCTGGATTGAATTTTACGTGTAAATTTCTTGTGACGATCGTTTCTGAGTTCTTAATCCCATTCTGTTTATTCTCTTCACACCTTTCGACAGGCCGCTCGTAAACTGGCCATCGCTGAAGTCGACCTAAACAAATCCGAGACTCGTCTGGACACCGCAGAATCGTAAGTTTCAATTGCAACATCTTTCGATAACATGTATTCATATCTCAGTCGTAATCGTACACACTCCAGAGTTTTAAAGCGCTAAGTTGATGGGTAGGCCTGTTGTGTGCAGGGCACCAGCTTATTCACGAGCGCTGCAATTTGTCAGAGAGGTTGAACACGAATCTGATGTCACGGGAAGATTCGAATCCGGTTGTTAGAGCGACTATAGAGAGAGGAGGTGTGGACTATAATTATGTGGCTGTCCAGTGCCCATTCTATATAATATATGTATATACATAATTATATTCATTAATTAATTCATTCGAGAATTTATATAGCGCCCTTTCGAGAAAATTACTCAGAGATTAAATATATGCAATATAGGCCTATATATTCATTTAAATAATATGCATACATTATAAATCCATGAATAATGCACACAGGTATGCTATAGTCTGTGTCTGCGTCGTCTGTTGAACTGAACAATTTGCAAAAGAAAATGGAAGTAGACAATTAGTCTTGTGTCATTTGTTTCCTTAATTCAAATTTCTTCTGGTATCGTGATCTTTTGGTTTTTAAAGAAAAATTGGCGAGTTGGAAGAGGATTTGAAGGTTGTCGGCAGCAACATGAAGGCGCTCGAGATATCAGAACAGGAGGTGAGTTGTGCCTTTACACTGTCCGAGAGTATCATGAGTCCATCAAGAGCAAAGACCTCTCCAGAAATCAGGGATTTTAGTGTCGTCGTTGGTAAACACCTCCCTCACAACACTTGCGATTCTGAGCCCATCTTAGAGAAGCACCTGCTAGTCCTTATGCTAACCCCCCCCGCGAAACTAGGCTCCTCTGCAGAGACGGTGGTTCTGGCTGGCTGCAAATAGACGTGTTGGTTGAGCAGAGCTAGACAGTAGACAGCCTGGCGTACAACTTCGGATCAAGTGCGGCAGCGACAAGTGGATAGGCGCTCGCCATTAAACGCGGAAAGGTCGGCGGCGGTTAGATGATTTGCCGACTAGAAGCTGCTATCCCATGTCGGCTCATGGAACATTGCCGAGCTATCTTTGTGTAGCGCTTGTTTGTATCAGCTCGCAGTTGCTTGGCTGCGATCTGAGACATCGAAACACACATACAGACATAGAAGCATAGACCTACATAAATCGATAATATTTTTATGCTTGATTTGCCTACAATTCGTAGAAGGATCCTATATATATATATATATATATATATATATATATATATATATATATATATATATATATATATATATATATATATATATTCTCAGCGTTTTAATATTATGCAGAAATGCTGCAGTAGACTTGGTTCAGGCCATTTTAAGTTTTTCAGTCTTTGTTTCACCGGAAGAAAGTACACAAATCAATAATTAAACAAATCTCTTAAATTTATGTTTGATTTCAACTGATCTAATCGTCATGAGTAGCCGACGTGCTAATTTTCCCTCCCCTTGTCAACAACTGTCAAACATTGAAGGACCCCTAAAAAATTATGTCAACAATCCCAGACCGCCCCCCTACAAAAAGAAACAATGGCTAATGCATGTAGAATCACTGTCAGATTTTTTACACTAAAAATGCAATCTCGAATTTCAAAATAAATGAGTTTAGTTTATTACCAGCTTTTTAGTAGTATTAAACATTAAGCGCTTTATACATTTTTAGCATTAGGCCTACTTAATGTTTAAGCTACCATTTTGAATGGTCTCTGTTGATTCATTGGAAAAAAATTTGTTGACGTCAAATTGTACCGAACCCCCTCCCCCTTGTCAACAACTGTCAAACTTTACCAAACCCCCATCCCACCTATTTTGTTGACATAATTAATGGACGACCCCTTAGTAGTAGTAGCGATCATCACCAACATAACCCGCACGCTGTATGGTTTGTCGATCAATAATAGGCCTACATGTTGACTGAAAGTAAAACGGTAATTTAACCTTTCACTTTCAGTCTTTGGGAAGTAGGTCTATCGTATTTGTGAATAGTTTCAATATGATCACGGACTAATTAATTAACCCTTGATTGGCTGTTTTTTTAACAGGCGTCGCAGAGAGAGGACAGCTACGAAGAGACAATTCGAGATCTAACGCAGCGCCTTAAGGAGGTAAACATGGACTTTGAATCTGTACAGTTGAACTTTATTAGGACCCAGTTTAAGAAAGTAGTGCATAGAGGGTCGTTAGCTGCTACGGATAACCTCTCAATTGCTGCAGACTTTTCTGTAGAATAAGCAGCGTCGCTATAATACCAACTGAAGCCTTCTGAAGGTATAGGCTAGTGACCTAATGTATTATATTACGCGATTGCTCTCCTCTTGGAGCATTTGCATGCATGGGCAATATAGATGGAACCCATAATTGGCTATATGGGTATGCTGGTAAGGTTAAACACAAGCTTACAAATCCCTGTTAATTTTTTTATTGTGTAATTCGCTCCCAAACGAAAAAGCTCATTTTCATTGCTTACTTATCCACCGTAGATATAGGTTTAAGAGCTCTTTTCTGATCGCAGTTTGACTTCGGATCGACTAGCTATCGACTAATAGCTATTTTTTTATAACGTAGTTATCACAAGGAGTAATGCGACTAATCAGATAAAGGAGTTCTAACTAGAATCTCTTCAGTTTATTTTGCATCTGATTAATTTCGTTCATAAGCTATAGATATATAAATAATATATACACATTATTTATGCATTTATATTACACTGTTTAACTGCGTCGCTGTGTATTCTTAAGGCCGAGCACAGAGCCACTGAGGCCGAAAGAACCGTTTGTAAGCTACAGCACGAAATCGACAGACTGGAAGGTAAAATCAGACCAGATCTTAATCTGCTCTATAACTTACCTGCGACTGCTTTTCTTTAAGAATATTTTGGTCAATATACGAAAGTAGAAGGAGCGAAACAGTTCATCCGATAGCTTCATGTTTATTAAGGGGTATTGTAACTAACTTGTGTCTAGCTGATGTCTAATGTACAAGGTATCAACCGATGACGCCCAGAACCAAACAGCAGCAATCGGGAATGACAGCCGTGGTGTTGGTGGTGGCTTGGGTCATTGCTTTAGGTCTCATCTAATGACAAATCATTGTCAACGCTTTTGAAGATAACTATGACAGTGTACATCATAGTGAAGACGATGACTATGCTGTTGCTCATGTATTGTATTGTATTGTATTTGAACACTTGTTATAGCGCCCCTACCAGATTTCCCATTCAGAGGCGCTCCCGACTACTGCGCGAACGCTGAATCGGAGTTTCACGCCGAAGCGCATGAGCAATTGCGAGTGAAGGACTTGCCCAGGGTCCCTATGCGGCAGCTTTGAGGTGGATTCGAACCCGCAACCCTCCAGCTGCAAGGCACCGAACATACCCCTAAACCACCGCGCCCCAGTTGTATTGTGATGTGTTGTATTGTGTGTTGTATTGTACTCCACGTTTATAATGCGACCGAGCCACCCGCAGTAAAGATCCGAGAAATTAATCTCTGATAAACCGACCCGACCGGGAAGCGAACCCGGGGCGCCAGCGTGACGAGCAGGCTACCAACCCACTCGGCCACTCAGGATCATGATGATGACGATGATAATGATGACGACAACGACGACGATAACAACTTGAAAAACAATGATGATTATGATGATGGTGATGATGACACGATGACGATAACGATGACGACTGTGATTATGTTGATGATGATGATGGCGGTGGCGATTGTAATTGACTGTGATGATAATGACGATAACGACGCTCAAAAGATGACGACGATGACGAAGACGAAGACGATGATGATGATAGTGATGATCAAAGCGATAAGAGCGGCCTTTAAGCTTATTGCTGCCGTTGTTTTGCTGTCGATGGAGACCTGAGCCTAGTTGACACGCATTATGCTTAACGGATCTTTCATGTCCTCTGTTCGACAGACGAACTCCTCGGCGAAAAGGAAAGGTACAAGACGATCAGCGAGGAATTGGATGGAACCTTCCAAGAACTGGCTGGCTTCTAAGCGTCCTCCTCCGTCAAGGCCTCCGAAAAAGACGTCCGAAGCACAATCGCGGCGGCATCTGAGGGAACGTGGATGGGGATGAGGAGGAGAGGAATTTCAGCTTCTGAACCTTCTCATTCTCATCAACGACGTCGTGCTGCAACCACAGACTAATATTAATATCCTCCGCGTCATTTGTAGACAAATGAAAAAATCTTATCCGATTCAGTACTATTTGATAGTAAGCGAAATTTACCACAGAAAACGCTACCGGTATTCGGTTTGGCCATTAAATTACGCCTGAATATAATATTGTATTTGCAATATTTGATATATATCGATATATTATTGTTCGCAGTTTCGTTGAAAATTTCGATTGTGGTTTATACTGTTTGAAGGATGTCTGATTGTTAGATTGATTGAATGTTGTTACACCTAGTAGAGTAATCGTGGCGTAATAATAATATTAGGATTGATCGCCAGGACCGTGATTAAGATTAGCTATAGACGACTTACGTGAAAAACTGGGAAAAGATGGACAATTCTTATTGTGGACAGAAAATTAACTAAACTGTAATCTTCATGTAAAACAGGATATTCACATATTTAGCTGGATTAACCAAATTGGAAAATATTTAATCTGCGGTTGCAATAACATTGCACGGAATTCAAACAAGTAGCTGATTAGTCTATAGATATAAAAAGACAAATTATATATGATAACGGCCAACAGGAACCTAGTGAGTTTTTTAGCGCATTTCTGCAATAACCCTCTGCGTGTTCCTCTAGCTCGTAGTGTATCGGCATTCTAACTGTGACGCCTGTGTATAAAGCCATTGATGTAGAGCACAAGCTTGCAATTACAATATTTTAACTTACAGTGCGTCTAGAGTTGTCATGAAAATGCTGCTAATTCATTAATTTTATTTTTATTAAGTTATTTATTTATTGATTTGATGAATGACAATCTATCGATTGAATCCTAGATCCATCTGTTTTCTACGTTCTACAACATAAGCCTACACGTCTTGAAAGGACTAGCGCCTATGACGAGTCTCTGGTTTATAGATAGCCTATTAGGGTCTACAAATGCAAGGCGTAGTTGTGATCGACCTATTAAGGAATGCAGTATTGAACGCCTTTGCATTCGGTGTTGCGCTGTATATTGCTATAGTCTTTTAATCCTATCTCTTTGCAGAAAGTCCACCTTCACGAAAATTTATGGTAATTAATTATTGCATAATACCAGAGACAACAATCCCGTATGTAGGCCTATTATGTACTAAAGTCCAGAAATTATAGTTAGGCCCCTACTGTCACTTAAATTTAGGATAGGCTATAATTATTGTAAGCTAGAACTTAATGGAAGTCACTGTACTCTCATTAGAGTCCGTCAGTAGTCATTGAATGTTCACAATGTAGTGTACCTATTTCGAAAGTCTGTTGCTAAAATTGTCGACGCACGTTTCTTACCTCAAATGGGACATTTAGCTCGAGTAAATCTATTGACTGCAGTAATTATAATTAGCATGGGCTTAGCAGCAGGGACGTAACTAGCGTTGGGCTTGTGGGGGGGGGGCTTAAGTTTCCAGTTGCTTGGGGGGGCTTAAGCCCCTAAACGAAGCTAGAGCTCCCCAAATAAATCAAACCGCCAGGCTCCACTATAGGCTCGGGCTACCGCACTCGCTGTGTTCAAGGCTTAAAGCCCCCCAAACCAAAAGTCCTAGTTGCGCCACTGCCTAGCAGATACCGACCACGTCCTGATAATCTAGCTCTAAGAAGACGTGCGTTTAAATGGCGTATTATAGATCTACGGAAGCGCACAATTTGAATCAGACTTTTCTCTTTTTATTCATGTTCTGCTTCAAAACAAGTCCAGGAGTAAAAAATCAAGTCCAGTTTACTCGTTTCTTTACCTTTTCATTCATTTAGACCCAACCTGGTTCCATTGTCTTTCGCTCATTCCAGCGGCATAATTATAGGCCTAGCTTTCGCTCCTCATGCAGCCTTCCTTAATGTTTCAGTAGGCCTACTTTCAGTTTCAGTTGCCACATGTGAGCTGCAACGATCATCATCATTTATAATCGTTTATTGTGTTAACAACAGACATAAGGCTGTAGGTGTACATGGAAAAGCTAGATAACATAGTATAATATAATATAAAGTAATAGCTTAGTAAGAGTTAAGGAATAACATTCGAGATATAAAGTTTCGTGAGTCTTTGTCAGGAAGGTTAAAGTTATGTGGTCTGGCCCTGAGAAAATAAGGGGTGAAATGTTGGTTGGGGAAAAGGCATCTGAGTGCATGATTCTCATTTAATAGAACAGCTTTGAATAGCGAAGTGTCTGCTATACATTAGCAAGAACTTTCGCAGAAGCGAAATCTGTGTGAGTAAATCCAGAGCGATTTAGTCTGTTCGTCAGTCGTTCTAGGCGGGATTTGGCCTTTTCGTAATAATAATTATATGCATAATCCAGTAAAGTGATCATTTACCTTGTCATCCTACATAAATCCTAATCTTCTTCATTTGTGTCGTGATGTTGTGTTCAACTGATCGACACGAAGTTCAAGACCTTCTCGAGACCCACATTTGTGGACGGATGCAGTGTAGACTCCCAAGTTCTGCATTCCTTAGATGTCCGTTTTTCGAGTCACAAAGCTTTCTTCATACTTTACTCCTGAGTTTCGTATGTAGGTTCATGAAAATAGATTAAGATTCATCCAAGAAGTTACCAGAGTAGGCCTGCTAAAGTAAATATTTAGGATAAAATAATTAACAAATCCTCATTAGGTGCTAACCACCCAGTGCTCCTTAATTTGCTCAGGCTCTCTTGTTCGGGCTTTCAGACATTGTTGTAAGTTGTAACACTTTTTCAGATGAAAGTGGGGCGCCGAACACCCGGGCTTCTTCCGCCTCGATTAGTCTAAACTCTCTCAAGGAGTCAAAGCCAATGTTTTTACTGTCATGAGTATGCACCTCACATTTAGAGCGTCCACCGTCTCCGCTCTTCCGCCAAGGGTGAGATCGTCAAGGTACTCGAATGAGAAGGGCGAACCCAGTAGGATTGCCTGGATTGGCTGTAACGGAAGGCAAAAAGCAAGGTTCCCAGCGGATCTCCTTGGCCTTGCTGAGGATCCACCTGAGATTAAACCATGTAGCCACTAGCCACCGAATTTGAGTGTTGATTCTTCGGCGTAGGCTTGGAAGCAGTAAGGGGCCAGGTCGAATAGGATCTCAATAACAGATGCTTGTATACAATCTCGGTAGAGGCTGTTGAAGGCGTTGGAGAGATCGAGTTTCAACGCAATGTGATCGTCGATGTTTGCTAGAGCAAGGACTTCTAGATTAGCATGGACTATAAACGTGAAAACAGCCTGTACGTCAGTTGGCCCACTACTGCAGCAGCAGCAGCTCAGCATTACAATGCTTTAGGATGATGCTATACATTGATTTAATGAACAAATACACTAGACCAGAATGACAAATTGCTTATGTAGATAATATAGCATGCATATGTAAAGTAATGTGTGGCAATTTTCAATAGAAGATAGAATAATAAAAATGTACGATTACCTATATGAATGTGCCTGGATAGAAATTTGTCATAGATGATTATCACGTTCACTGGTGTGAAGCACTAGAAAGTTTGGCTATTTTTCTACGCTTTGCAGGCTGCTGATTACTTTGGTTAGCATCACTTGTAAGCTTCCGTACTGCATTTTTTGCAAAACAGTTAAACAGTCGCTGCACAAGGAGTGATTTAAGATCATGGCCTTTGAAGCAGTAGTTTTCACTGACAAGTGGATGTCCCAAAGAATCAATGTCAGTAACACGATCCATGATTTTCACAAACAGTGATCGCTGGCATTCTGCAGCCAGGAGTCGAGATTTCAAAGGCGGTGATGCATTGATCTCTTCAAACACTCGCCAACAATGTACTGCCAACATGAATGTATATTCGCTTGGCTTTGTGAGTCCACCACGATTTATGTCATCTAAAAATTTTGTCGCTCCATGGTTGAAAATGAAATCTTCTTCCAATTGGACAGCTTGTGAAGCATCCGGATCAACCAGTTCCTGTTTGCAGTAGCCACATCTTGTGATGTGTACCACCGATCTTGCCATCGCACCACTTACATAGAAGATGACATTAGCATCACTAGATGATGGCCATCTGAGACATTGCAGTGATTCGGCCAGTACATCAGCTGTAGCATCTTCTGCCGAATTATTTGAATTTGATACATTGGACTTAATGGCATCATCGATCTCATTAAGAGAAAACCCAGAAAACTTCAGCAGAGACAAGGCACGGATTTTTCTGTCTCCTTCAAGCACTTGTCTCATGGATATATAGTAGTTGGCTCCAGACAGTTGACGAAACCAACCAAAACGTGACTCTATCGCATCAGACTGTAGATGGCCAAGGAGGACAAAGTTAAAGCCAAGGCGGTCAAGCAGATAAGAGGAACAGTCCACCAGAGCCATGCACGTGTGACGCAATGATAGGAATGTCTCGCGTGTCAATCCTGGCTTTTTTGAATCCTCCCAGTTTTGTAGAAAGCTGGCAAAATCTCTCAGGAAGTTCAATTTCCAGTCAAGTGAGGATCTTACTGGGTCCATTGTGGAGTCCCTTTTATGCTTGCCTTTTGTAGAGGTCTTAACATTGACTATGTTCCACAGTTTTATTATTAATGCCAAGAAATCTGCGGTGCCAGTCCATGATGACTTCCCGTCTTGAGTTCCATAAAACCTCAAAGCATCACGTGTTGACTCCGAAAAAATGGATGTTGCAAGTTTCACTGATGTTTTCTCGATGCTTTTTGGATACAAAGCCTTTGCAGTTACTCTGTGTGCTTTTTTCAGTGTCATTGCAGCCTCTAAGTCGTACAAGTCCACGATGTCACGGAAATTTGCACAACATCCATCTGGCAGATTTTGAGGCATCGGCGGGCATTCAAAGACTTTGCGGGACTGGAAGTTATTGTAGATATTCTTAAGACCATGCACAGGATCGAAGATTAAAAATATTGGCTGCCCTGTGATGTTGTCGATGACTTTTGTCTCCAGTGATCCATTACATAAAAAGTCAATAAAAAACTTTCGGTTGGTGGTAGCATTATCAACAGCTATTGCAATTACACTAAAAAACACACTTCTAAGCAATGCAGCCACTTCCAAGTAGCACTCATGCTGCTTTGCAGCAGTTAATTTTGACATTGGGTATATGGCCACGATGTCTTTATATTTGCTAACTACCGACTTCACCATGAAACAAAGCAACGTGGAAGCAACAGATCCATCTGGTGTCAGTCCCTGCATCTCCCCTCTTGTATATTCTACTCGTTTTGCGACATAAATTTCATCAATGATAAGGATGACCGTCCTTTCATACTGGTTTAGCTTGGAGATCCTCAACTTCAAATAGGAACTATTGTCGAGTCCAGTGGCAGAATTCAAACGTCGAGTGACCTTCCTCAGAGTGGTTGTTGTTGGCAAACACAAAATATTTTGATCCTGAAGAACCATGTATGCGGCTGGGCTGGCTGCATAAATCATATATGATAGTATCACAAGCTTTGCTGAATAGACTCGTCCAAATTTTTTCTTAGACAGCAACTTAAGTTGCTCAGTTAAGAAGCTAATTTTCTTGTGTTCTTCACTGTCTTCCTCCAGACTATCTGTAGTGGTTTTCAAATGCTGTATAGCCAGTTTAATGTTGAATTCTAGTGTGCGAGAAGTTGGATCTCTGATCCATGCCTTTACACGAGCCATTAAATTCACAAGTTGTGACATACTCCGGAGTGGACCCTTTACTAAATCATGATACTGGGTTGATGGAACAACTTTCTCATCCACTGTAACAGCCATGGTGAAATCACTTCTAACAATAATACTCCCCATTATCTTAGGTATGTCCTCTGTCACATTGATTAGATATACAAGGAGAGCTTGCTCAACAATACAGATCTTAAAATCCTCAGGTAAAGTCGTCTCAGCTCGCAATCGTTCCTCAAGTTGTGACACTGTAAGACCGGAAATGTTGTCATTCTCCATGAAGGACTGCTCCAGGGTGTCAAGCTTCTTCTCCTCTAGCTGAAATCGACTTGATGTTGTGGCTCTAGAAGTTGATCTGGGGACGTTACATGTTTTCGACAGATACTTTGGAGCATTAGAAAAGATAGATGGAACAGCTTCCTCTTTCAGATACCTTCTGAAGGGTTTTACAGATGATTCAGACTTCATCCTTCTCCTGGAAACATTTGTATCTTGTGGTTCGTCAATAAAATCACTGGGCTGGAAATGAAGCGAACATAGTTTCGAATGTTTTGTTGGGGTATATCCTTCCCGAGGATTAGCCCGAAGCCATTTCTGGCATAGTTCGACATTACTGACTGGGAAAGAATGGAATGTTATTTTTTCTCCATTATCTCCAATACCTGGGCAATCACGATACCCACTTCTACAGCCAAACCCTGCACATTTATATACCATTTCAAATGATAGAAAGTCCAATAGTAATCAGCTAATCCAATTGTTGTGTACAAGTCTCCTACAGATAATCCAACTGGTGTCTGTCAAGAGAAGCGAAGTAATATCACACAAGAATCTCCTTCCACAATTTATCCAAAGAATGGATACATTCTAACATAAGCTTACACTAATACTTTCAGATACAGGCTTTGAATGCATTGGAAAGCCAAACATGACTGCTGCTGCATGAATGCAGGGGCCTACTCGCGTATGAGTCACTTTCAACCCCAGCCTGACCTTTTGTTCCAGTTCTCTATCTAGACTTCCTTGGCTAGAGGAATGTACGGGTTGAATGTACCGCTGCCTTGCATCCATCTGGTAAGCTAGTCTACTCCCGACGCCTGCAGCTGTTTTGGTGATAGATAAGCTGCTGCTTGGTCGGTTACATATTAATTATTTTGTTGGCGCATTTAGAGGTCACTCTACGCCCGTTAGCCTAACGGGTATGGCTATTGGGCGAAGGCCGCCAGTTTTCTTCCAAATGGAAAAGCGGGTGCCGCCAAACAAGACTGGGCGCATTTCTGTCGGACATTTCCATGCTAAAAGGATGTTGACCAGACCCGTGATGGCCGAAAGCAGCTCCAGTCCGGTGTCCTTAGTGTTGGTCATCTCCAGTAGGCTACGTATTGTGGTTATAAGCCGTCGGCGCATTTGGTCACGGACCATCGTTTCGGTTGTCTGATAGGCCTCGGTCGAAGGAGGAGGAGCTTTATCTATTCTGTGGTAGAACTGATCTCTTAATCAGACTGAACAAAATTAATTAAGCGTGAAGTATACAGGCGCTATATAAAAGATTAGGCGTTTCCGGTCTTCTAAAATATGTTTACGCTGATGACGTCTTTGCTAGCCATCTACCGCAGACCAAAGATTTTAACAGGGAGGAAGATGGCCTACTTAAAGAATATTGGCTTGCGCAGTGCGAATGAGGGCGCGTGATGCATGCTGGTCTATCCAATGTGAAAAGCACTTAAAAAGCACTTAAAACAACGAAAAGTTCCTATCTCTACAGTGTTAATAAAGCCGTACGCCTACCGTGTAGCTTCGCTTGGAAAACAGAAAAATGAAATTCCAAGCTTTTTCTCGCAGGCATTGCCACAATTCAAGGCTGCACAATAGTTCGGCATGCTACCTAACTTTCTACTCGGCCAAAAAGCTAAATGCTGCAAAACATTGCGTATAAAACGACTTTTAACCGATGGATTTTAACATTGTAGAGATCGGAACTAATCGTTTTCACATCCGATAGACCAGAATGCATCACGCGCCCTCATTCGCAGTTTTCTCATTGCTGGTTCATCTTCCTCCCTGTTAAAATCTTTGCCGCAGACGACGTATTTTATTCGACTTAGTTTTAGTTTTTAAAAGTACAAATGAGAAAGATTACTTATAATTAAGTCATGGTACGTTTAATTATTATTATTATTTTTACAAGATGCTTTCTTCCTTATGCTATTACAACGGACACTTTATTCGAAGATAATTACGCATTTTAACGACGGGCGTATCTCGTCGCTAAAATGTACCTGAAAAGGTGTTGTGGTCTGGTAACTAAAATGTACAGGGCAGTGCGTTTGTCAGGCGCTTAATAAAGAAAAGATTATAAGTAAACACTGGATACTCTGCCTATCCTAATGTATAAGTTGCATTTTGACTGGTTAGGTCTGCTACATACACCCGCATGAAAGTATACATGTTTCTGAAACCAGGTTCGTTCCTAACTAATATTGTACAGGGTAAAGTATAAGGCTTCCAGCTATGAAGTTAAGTAAGACACTGTAAAAGTAGGCATGAATAACTTCTTAACTCATATATATTTAAATATTGTTTTCTAGCAAATCAAACCTGATTATCAGTCTATAAAATCCGATCGATTGTAAAGCATGTTTCACAAGCAATTTACAATGCATAAAGCCAATTTTACCAAAGTTAATGTAATATCAATGACCTTCACTGGTCTGTGTAATGAAATGTCTTTCTGCTTTACACAGATGAATCGTTTACCTAGATGTGAATGAACGTGGTTACTTACATCAGTCTCGTCCTTTTGGGACTCATTTTTGCAATTTTCTTTGGATGCATCCTTTTTGGAATGTGCAAGGAATACCTGGAAGAGCAACAGGCCATTGCCAGACTGTACACATTGCGGAAGTGTGAACTGGTGAAGGGTCCGAGTCCTTCGAATGACTCTTGCCCTCTCTCTAAAAACTGTGACGTATGATAGATAAAGCAGTGCACAACTTGGTTTTATCTAGGGAAGTGTTACTTTTGAGACGTTCAGTGCTTTCTGGATGTGTTTGCCGTAATTTCATATGCGGATCGTGTTTGGAAAGCTTCAATTTCTTTCCATGTACAATAATGTCGATGAAATCCGTCAATTTGAATGGTGGTCATCGGAGTCAGTCATGTTCAAGTGACGTCCTTAAGGAAGAAACAACACCTCTGCCGTATGGCAACTTTCCTGTGCCATTTGTTAGGTCAGTTACACACATCATATTTCCTTAATGGTATTTATTGCTACTGTTGTTACAGTCTGCCTAGCTTGCTTCTAATGTCTTAAAATCATTGTCTGCTGTTTCATGCAAGTTCCAAATCTTATACAATTTCAGGGAAATGTTTAACATGATTTCATATTGTGACTGCTTACAGTCAGTTAAAAAAAATCATGAAAGTGGGTATTCAAATTAATGTCATTATACTTAAAAGTCTGTAATATATCATTCTAGATGACTTTACTGGTACATATGCTGTTCTTAGAACACAGAGCCGGGTAAATTTTAACTTTACCAGAAACTTGCTGTTGCTTTAAATCTAAAGTCAGTGTAGGTAATCCTTGCAGGGTGTCTCAGACTGTGAAAAGATTTAAACCAGGAACTGATGCCATGGTTAAAAGAATGTCTACAGCACCATCTCAGACAAGCTCAAGGTATGATACTTTATCCTATAATACAAACATTTGCGACAGTTTTTATTCTAAGTAGCATGAGTGTCATAACATGTAAAGAATGTTTGTTGTCTCATTTCGATCAGTAAGAGAAATCTAAATTTATTTAGTTACACTAACAATGAAATAATTATTTATCAGAGCTCTGTCAACATTCGTCATTGATGCAATAATGTAATACTTTGCAATCTTAAAAATACTAATTACTTAGCAAGAACTTGATTAGCAGTTCTATTGATTTTTACAGATTTGCCGACACGTTCACAGATCTTGAATCACGTCTTGGAATTGTGAGCAGTTTGTGCCTTAATTCAAAATTATATGTTATCTTAATTTAAATAAATTAGATGATTCCTGTTTGATTTTCCATTTTGATGGTAACAATTGTTAACCAGAGTTTTTATGTGATATATCAGTTGACCAATGTTTTTCATTGCTTTCATATATATTAATTGGCATAATCATAATATTTTTAGAATGCTAATAAAAGTCAAGTTGGGGAAATCTCAGAGACACTGCAAGGCTCCAATTTGAAAATTGCAGGCATGGATGGACTTCCACATCCTAACCAAATTTCGTGAGTATATAGTTTCAGCAAATTTACTCTTAGAATTCTCAACCTGTCTTGTGTTTATGATGATCAGTTTTGATTGCATGTTTTTGTTTCTATTGACTTATATGTTATTTTAAATTCCTTCTTCCGTCATTGATTTTCTCTTATTGATCCTGAAAATTGGCAAAGATTCAAGCTTGCCTAAAATCAGCACCTTGGGAACAAACAGAGACTCTTGAATGGTTTCAACTTTCAAAGTGGATTAGTTTGCTCTGTTTGGATTTACTTCTTGTATCCATTTCATTTCCAGGTTTTGGAGCACAATAGTAGAACCCGATTTGATTTAATTTTAACAGTAACACTGTGAAATTACAGTTGAATAGTGCTTGAATGGCATTTGTTTATTGCTTTTGAGTAACCACTGTAGCTTCAATATTATGTGTTTGCTATGAATGGTAGTGGCAAGAGGAAGAGGCAGAATATCAAGCGACCCTGTACAACTTCAGCCAATGACATAAACGAGCACCTGTCGCAGCTTCAAAGAAAGCATAAACTTCTTGCGTACGTGTTATTTATTATTAAACAGACTTAATATGCTGATCTATGAAGGGCCCTCGGTTAACATATTCTTTCAAGTCAGTCAGTCAGTTAACATAACTATGGATTCTAATTATTACACAACACTTTTTGTCTAGTTTTCAACTACTGCAAAAATAATCATGTTCCTTGATAGCCAGCTTCTTCAAAATTTATCTTGAGTATTTTAATTTGTGTCTGCTTAAAATGCTATAATTTAAAATATCCCAGAAAAATAGTACAATATTGAAAACATTTGTTTTACTAATAACCATAAAATTGGCATTTTCTGTTGACAGTGCTGATAAAATGTAGGCCTCACTGATATTAGATTATTTTAAATCTTTAATTTCTTATTGTATTGATTTTTATTTATATATACTTAAATGTTTTTAAATGATTTATTTTTTAGCGAAACAAAACCAGTGGAGTCAGTGCTAATCACAAGAGACCAGAGATCTAATGATAGTGTCTTGGGACTACCAAACCCCAGTGTTGTCTTAGAAACGACCAAACAGTGTTTCCTGACGTTTGGGGCAGACGCTACCTTGAGCTGGACGAGCAGTCGAGTGTCATCACTCTCTTCCGCTGGTCTTGCTCGGGAGGGCAATGCCCTGCCCAGTGGCGCCATGCCTTGGGAAGGACTGGTGGCCAACGTGCAGCGACAGGTTGTGTGCGCAGGTGGTCAACAAGATGGGGTTGTCGCTGTGCATACAGACCGGAAGCGAAAGCTGCATTCGTCTGCACTGGAGTCGCCACTTGATCATTTCCTAAGCCTGTACCGGAACTGTTTGCAACAGGTATGCTATCAAGCTATTTTCTAGACTGAATGGGAAGTTTCTACTTATGCAAGAATAGCATTGCGGTGTTGGCTGCTTCAGCGACTAAGGGCAATAGTTGTTTTAAGAGAACAGAATGAGACAAAGCAGTAAAGTAGTTGTTGTCTTAGCAGGGGTTTGACTATAGTGTGAAAACTTGTAGTTCATTAACGGGCATGAATTAAAGGCCTGCTGTTGTTTGTGAATACATTGTTTATGGTAAGATGCAGTTCGTTAAAACATGACTAGGATTATTGCTAAATCATGTAAGCTTAATAGTTGTGCTATGCAGCAGAAATCTGTTCATAAATCCATATCTTACTTTGGAACTGTTTAATTATCACAGTCTTCAGATGACGAGGATGAAGAAAATGAGTTCAGTGCTGCCCGCTTCCTAGGAATAAGAGGCTCAAGACCGCTCGCCTTCAGCAATGACTCGGGCCATGTGTTTGCATCCAATGCTGTATGTATGCCTGTAGATAAGTTTAATGCTGTCTTTATTAAAACATTCCATTAGATTTGTTCCGTAAGCCGAAAGAATAAAAACAGTAATTTCAACCTGACACATTTTAAGAATCAGCTTGATTTAAAATTTCTTTCCGGACTTTTATAGAGCACATTTTAGGAACCGCTTTAAACGGAAATTTTATTGGCCACCTCTGTCCATTAGTACAATTTTTGGAACAGTATTGACTGTGTTGACCATATGCAGGCCATAATTTCTCCTCCCTCCAGTCTGTGCCACGATGCGATTTCGCTAAGGGGAGGTTGTACGCCACGATGCGATTTCGCTAAGGGGAGGTTGTACAATCTGGAGCGTACTGAGCCCCTACGAACTTACGAATATTATAATTCTGCAATCTGATTAAAACTGGAAATCTGTCCTGTTACACAAATCCTTTCCTGATTCCTCCACTTTCCATTCTCTCGTCGCTACAATACTGAACACCGTCAACCGTAGCCTGTCTGTCTACCTACACTTGGATCTTTATCTGGAACTGAATCTGACCTTAGCTGGCTATCGGTTTTGTTTTGACTGAGCGTCTCTACATAAACTGATATCCGCGACTTAGCTTTCTGAGGGTGCTGCAGATAGCTTGACATTATGATCACGCTGGCTGAGGCAAAGGTATGTGTATGTTATCTGTCGTACTACTGGTATACGATGACCGTATAACATTCAGTTCGCTATATATAGCATTTTAAAGTCACACCAACTGCAAGACGAAACTGTATGACGAAGTTAGGACCTACATTGTTTGAAATGTGATGATATTTTCACAGCAACCTTCCATCCTACAGTCTACAGGAATGTTCTCGGGCGATGACTTTCCGGGGCAGAGGTCACCATATGTGTCAGCTGGCTCTTCCACCATGGTCATCAAGGATCAAATCCTAGGACTGAGCGAACGTGCAGCCGATTGGAACTATGAATCCCCATACCAGACCTACGAAACTAATGTAAGGGAGGAATAGATGTAAACTCTATTTACTTATTATGTTGAATAGAGTAGTCTGGCTTTTCGTGCTGGAGTGCTTTGCTTAATTTCGCGACTTCTACAGACCGGTAACCTAGGCTATCCTATTACAGAGATTTAGACACCTTAATTATAGGCCGGATTTAGCGGTTTCGTTATGCAATATGTTCAGATGAGACTTATTCTATAAATTTGTTATTCGTTCAGTAGTTTCTTTCTACAAAGATTTGGTTGCATGACTATTTGTGTAAAATGTAGTTGAGTAACAATGCACAAATAAACATGACATAAAGCGTGTTGTACGTCTACATGTAAAATATGATGAAACAGACTGTGCGAAAGAGTTAAACGTCGAAAGAAAGAAAGTATACAGCATTGGCCTGTTTGCTAAGCAAAATATGCTTATGGGCGAACAGGCCGATCAGCAAACTGCCTTGGTTAACAGTTGATTAAGGTCTGAATACGATCAATTCATTTGAATGCATGAGGACTTGTTTTTATATCGTGATATAGGCATACAAGTTTTAAATTCTATTATTCTATTATGCATCAATAGTTTTCTGCCGGCTTTCCTCGAAATTGTCGCTTTCTTGTTTAGGCCTACAGCGTTTCCTGAAACTTGACCTGTGGCTATTATCCTAGAACTTTTGTGAATCGTAATTGTCCATTTTTTCATTAAGTTGGCCTACTCATTTTCGTATGAGAATGTCGACAGAATTATGTCTAAAGTCCAAATTACGATTTTGATAGTTTTGTTCCCAAAATGTGTGAATTAGAAAGCCTGTGTTTTAGCAGAACGGCCGGAAGGTTCAAGGTAACAAATTTAATTTGATTATGGTAAGCCTCTTGCTCCATGTGGTGGTGCACCCAGCCAGCTAAGGGATAATGGCCAACAATGATTAATTGTCAGACTTTATATTGCAGATTGGAAGTCAACTAACAAAAGTTTCAATTTTAGAGTCAAAGTTAATCAAGCGCCTTCAATTTTTAAAAGAGGGACACAAATCAGAGTTAGGTCTATTTACAGCTGGTGTTTTCTTCATCTTTGACTAATTAGTCCACGCATGTAACCAACCGATTGATTTTTCTCAAACTTTAACTTTCAAGATAAAAGAAGGCTACATCAGCGATGCTTAAGGAAAACATAAGAGTACATGTAAATGCCTATATTCAACGCTTACTAAAACGACCTGCATGGCTACAAAGGCCTATAACAAATTATAGGTCTAAGTAGTGTTTCGAGATTTATAATGAGCAGTAGTGTAGTCCTAAAAAATGAAGTGGGGGAACGCCTGGATATTGAAGTAAGCAAAAAGTGCAATCTTGCAAGAATTTTGCATAGTGTGAGAAAAAAAGTGGAGGAACGGCGTTCCCCACGTTCCCCCCACTACACCACTGATAATGAGTATTGTTGCGTTGACGCTCCTAATATTTTCAGTAAAGCCACCCCAACCGATGAGCTTTCGCATGAATCCCAGGCTGACTTCGAAGGTCCAGAGGTTAATCTGAAGATGCCATCGGAGGCGGAGGTGACTTAAGTGGTACGGGCACTGACGAAGTTTCCGGGCATCTGTAGAATCGCATTAGAGATGCTCAAAGAGAGTGGAGGGTGGGGGCTTAGGTGGCTCACATAGGTCATACGAGAGGTCATAGATCATACGAGAGGTCATAGGTCATACGAGAGGTCTGGCCCGGCAGACCAGAATAATTCCAGAGAACAGAAGAAGAGGCATTATACTTTCCTACAACGGCAAAGACAGCAGGAGGAGTGTAAAAAACTATCTGGTAATTTCCTTTCTGGCTGTTCTTTAAAAATTCTTCGCCCACGTTGTCTTGGGCTGCAATGACATTTCTTGATGCATAGAAGACCGCAGCAAGAACCTAATTTCCAAGGTCAGTAGGCTAAATGCGGCTATTAATAATGCCATCTGACGACAGAATCTGTTTGTTTGATCTCTATTTTCTCTACTTGCGGTTACAAAAAGACACGAATACACTTGTAGGTCCTGCACACACGCACACAGCAGGCAACGTCTGAAAACTTCATAATCTCTACTGAGACTCAGGGCCGTAAATCTGTTTCAAAATGTGGGGAGGGAAAACTGACCCTTCGGCAGTGTGTAGGCCTATAGTTCCATTAAGAAGCCCACTACTGAGTTAGTTCAGTTACACACTAGGTTAAAAATTAAAGTTGTTTGGGAACATTTATATAATCTTCAACCTAAATATTAAAGACATTTATATAATCTGCACCCTGCATTTGAATGTTTATGGTAATCATGTAATAGATAAGATAAGACTCTCTCTCTCTCTCTCTCTCTCTCTCTCTCTCTCTCTCTCTCTCTCTCTCTCTCTCTCTCTCTCTCTCTCTCTCTCTCTCTCTCTCTCTCTCTCTCTCTCTCTCTCCTCTCTCTCTCTCTCTCTCTCTCTCTCTCTCTCTCTCTCTCTCTCTCTCTCTCTCTCTCTCTCTCTCTCTCTCTCTCTCTCTCTCTCTCTGAAGCCCACGCACCGGTCATTATATACTATAGGCATGTACTTCTAATCCCCTATAAATCATATTGGAAGTTTGGAACCCATGCCATATGTTACTGTGGGCCTATAGGCTATATATCTGTGCTCGGATCAAATAGCCTTCTCTTCTGTCTAAAACTGGCCAATGTCTTCCATTCTGTGATCACCCTCTCTAAGAATGAAATATAGCACCTGTCACGTCTAATCGTCCTTCCTCTTTGGATTAATGAAGAAGAAAACCTATAATTGTTTCAACAACCAAATGTATATTTGTAACAATTCTCATGCCAGGCGATATAAGGTGGCTTAGGGTGGCATAAAGGGCACTGTAGGTAAGAGATTCCTTAGGCCTAAGTCGTGACCGTGATTCTAAATACCAACCACCAACGGTATTACAAAGAAATATAAGAATTACAGTCGATTTTGGCCGAAAAGATCCTTTTAAAACAATTTTTGTCGCCTGAGAAAAACTTGCAAAAAAAACAGCGTCCACGCCAACAATTACAGAAGACAGCGTCTGCCTGTCATCCACCCTAACAACCGTTTGTGAATGAATGAACGAATGAATGAATGAATTGAAGTAAAGTCTGTCCAATCGTTGCATTAAATGAAACTAGCAAAAGTGTAAATTCGAATTCAATTAGACGTAACATAAAAATAATAATAATAATACCGTGGAGCCCGGTGCGGCGGAATGGCGCGTGGTGGGAGGGCGACGAGACAGAGACGGTAGGCGAGGGTATAGCGTATACTGTCGGCAGCGCATTGATAATGAGTCGAAGTCCATCGGCGAACGGAGGAAGAATGCAGCGTGTATAGATGAATAGGCCTCAGTTTCCCTCAGCGCCAATCTGTATACGCCTCCCAACTCCTTTGTCGTACCGACTTAGAAACTCCCAGTCCGACCGGTTACGAGTACTGTTGGACTCCAATCACTCCATATCCCGGTCCACTTTCCAGTCCCAAGCAAAATATTCAACCTCCAGAACTCAGTCTTCCCCTCTACTGCCCGCCGTTGTTCACCGCCAATTTTCAGCTCCCCTACTCTTGCAGTCCCCCCGCTGATGTCGTCCTTGTCCCGTTATTGACCCAGGAGGTCATCGGGGTTGTGGGAACGGTGAAAAGCGATATCACTCCGCCCAGGGATGATCAGAGAGAAGGTACTCCCCAGTTGTGGGTTCGCAGTTGTGGAATATATATATATATATATATATATATATATATATACCTCTATATAATTATATATATATATAATATAGGTATATAACACTACAACAAATTTTCGATACCCTCCCAAGGAACAGTTTGGGGCAATTGGGGCTGGTGCCATAATATTTACGACACAGCTTAGAAAAATGACACAGCTTAGACCAATTTGTGGGGAGGGAATTACTTCACGTTCCCTCCCCAAGCTTAAAAGTGGGGAGGGAATTCCCTCCTTTCCCTCCCCGTGATTTACGGCCCTGCTGAGACTATTATAGTGCTCAAGCAAAAGGAAGAGCGTTACAGGTCCTACTTTCGTATTTTAGACCATACAACTGTTGCGCCTTAATTTTACTACCAGTCGATCAGCGTGGGCCATAGTATTGGATCGTAGGCTATCTTCTTATACTATAATTCTTAAAGTTTGTCCTTCCGTATGTATGTATGTTTGCAATGCATCGCTGTCCGGCTAAAGGCTCCGAAACGGAACGGTTTAGCGAGTTGAAAAAATTTACAAAGCATTATTACGCAACGTCTAGGTCAACGCGACTATTTTCAGTTCGCAATTTTATTTAAACGCCGATATATGGCCATTTTAAATTTAACTTTTCAGCGAGCTTATTTCAATACCGCCCATAGTAAGGCCATTTGTTCACGTCACGCATGCTTAATAAGCAATCTTACGTCACACGGAGCATCTAGCAACCAATCAGAAGTCGCCACGGGCGAATTTCTAGGTCAGCGCAACCATTTACAGATTTGGTGACCTAATTACACTAAGCTCACATTTTTTGCAACCACGGCCATTGCCGATTTTCTAGGTCAAAGCAACTCGAAACTTACTTTAGCTATTCGAATTTCTATCTCATCCCAATTACTTTCAGCTCATAATTTGCTTTCAATTCCGATTTATGGACATTATAAGCATGCCCATTTGTCCACGTCACTAAAATTAATATGCAATCTTAAATTACGTCACGCGGCTAAATATGCAATCTTACGTCACGCTGGCCAACGGCAAATAATACGCCTATTATAATTTAGAAATAACCCGTGTAGTACGGGGAACAAAATAATACGCCTTTTATATGTAAGGTCTTTGAATACGCCTATTTCAGGTTAAACCGTAAAGAACGGGGAACAAAATAATAATATTGCCTATAATTATAAGGTAGAGATAACCCGTGCAGTACACGGGCAAAGCAACTATGTTCACCTCTAAATATCGTTTCCATTCAGATATATGGACATTTTTTAAATATTTGAAGCCCATCAGCAAATATAGTAAGTAAGTAGCCTTTATTTGCAGCCGTTAAAAATTACGCCTGGGGAAAACCCGGGCGAACGCCGAGTAAAAATTGCTAGTATACTATAATTCTTAAAGTTTGTCCTTCCGTATGTATGTATGTTTGCAATGCATCGCTGTCCGGCTAAAGGCTCCGAAACGGAACGGTTTAGCGAGTTGAAAAAATTTACAAAGCATTATTACGCAACGTCTAGGTCAACGCGACTATTTTCAGTTCGCAATTTTATTTAAACGCCGATATATGGCCATTTTAAATTTAACTTTTCAGCGAGCTTATTTCAATACCGCCCATAGTAAGGCCATTTGTTCACGTCACGCATGCTTAATAAGCAATCTTACGTCACACAGAGCATCTAGCAACCAATCAGAAGTCGCCACGGGCGAATTTCTAGGTCAGCGCAACCATTTACAGATTTGGTGACCTAATTACACTAAGCTCACATTTTTTGCAACCACGGCCATTGCCGATTTTCTAGGTCAAAGCAACTCGAAACTTACTTTAGCTATTCGAATTTCTATCTCATCCCAATTACTTTCAGCTCATAATTTGCTTTCAATTCCGATTTATGGACATTATAAGCATGCCCATTTGTCCACGTCACTAAAATTAATATGCAATCTTAAATTACGTCACGCGGCTAAATATGCAATCTTACGTCACGCTGGCCAACGGCAAATAATACGCCTATTATAATTTAGAAATAACCCGTGTAGTACGGGGAACAAAATAATACGCCTATTTCAGGTAGAGATAAACCGTAAAGAACGGGGAACAAAATAATAATATTGCCTATAATTATAAGGTAGAGATAACCCGTGCAGTACACGGGCAAAGCAACTATGTTCACCTCTAAATATCGTTTCCATTCAGATATATGGACATTTTTTAAATATTTGAAGCCCATCAGCAAATATAGTAAGTAAGTAGCCTTTATTTGCAGCCGTTAAAAATTACGCCTGGGGAAAACCCGGGCGAACGCCGGGTAAAAATTGCTAGTTGCATCATAAATCAGTCTATTCTTTTGTCATTGGCTCTGAGGACATTAGGAAATACACCGGAATCCTTGAGTGAGAGCTTGGTTGCTGGTGAGACTGGACTTAGAGCTTGGTTGTCTCGCTGCATCCACTGGTCATCGGGTGTGTTCAACAGTGTCTCCTGCTCAGACTGGAGTAGTTCGCCCTGATTATTGCCCGTCCTCTCTTCCGCCACGTTCAGCTGATCTGTAGTATGCCGGGCTATCGTAAAGAGGTCAGGAGCGGACTGACTGATGACGAAGTCCGGAGAGCTTAGTTCCACCTCACTCAGCGGAGCGTGTAGTCCCAGCATCGGGGGTCTGTAGGACCTCGTCGCCCCCCATTGACTACAACAGGGACTTATCGTCTGACGGGACCGTTCAACGAGCTGACAGTCCGTACCCACACAACTCTCACGCTCTAGCATTCCGTCGAGGTTGACCGACGGGACCTCTGCTCTTCCGGAGCACCGCGCGATCGTCACAACGTCCGTACGGTGACATGTACACTCTGGCCCTACGGAGTACGACTGGGGGATCTCGATCCACGAGGGTCGGGTGCGTTTGTTAGGGACGGTATCGACCGTACTACATTCCGTCGTCAGGAGCCCTACGTGCTGGCGAGCTTGTTGCTGCCCGTGGCTGGTTTTGGCGGCGGTGTTGGGTCGACTGCATCCCTGGCGCCTTGGGCAGTGCGTTCGGAGAATGTTGCTGAGGTTGTCGTCGGTGGGGAAGTGTTGGTAGGTGGCGTGTTCCTGTTTTGTGGCGTGCTCCTGTAGGTTGTTAATGACAACGCGCCATTTGTCGACGTTTCGCCCTGAACCTCGATTCTTTCTAAAACAAAAGTATACAACACAGCCCTAAGCACTCGTAGATAGTTTATACACTGCTAGAAGCGGGATACGCATATGTAGACTCAATAGCAGTCCAGAGATCAGAATGAGACTGCAAAACCTGCTAAAACCTAAACAATTGGTTCATGAACAGGAGATTTGTTCAGTTACGTTCTTAGAAGTGTGATCTAAGAAATCACCTATAGGCCTAGTATCATGATTAAAATAAGCATAGGCCTATAAAAACATGAAAGAAGGTAGATTATGAACCTATGATAGGATAGTCCTTAATTACTCGGGCCAGCGCGAGTGCACAAAAGATTCGACAATTAATTGCCAGTTTCATTTGACGCTGTAACGTAAATATAAACCTCTGAGAGACACCATCTGTATTTGAGAATCGATAGAAGTTTAATGGACGTATAGAATATCCAATGATAATAAAGGTAGATCTAAATGTCGAACTGAACCCGATTAATCGCAGGTTAAAGCATTAATTTAAACCGTAATTTCACATTAAAAGGGCAAATCGGCCTAGTCCATATTTAACTGCAAATAAATGTAGGCCTATGCACACAGCATTCTTTTATAATGGCAATCATCATTATCTAGATCTAGGTTCTGGACTTATCTGCCGCTTCGTCCACATTTTACTCTGCTCAGCTTTTATGTTTCGCTCAAAATTAAAAAAGATAATTCTTTTACGCATGCTATTTCCAAACACACAAGGTCGCATTTCATTTGCACCCTAATGAATGGTTCATATTACCTTTTCATGTAGCAATAGAGAATGATGAGAACAAGGAGTACGACGAACAAAACGGAAGACAAGACGCCCAAAGCAAATCCTGGACAAACAAAGTACAAAATTATTGCTTAAATTACGATTTTGTGATTTTGAAGTTCGCATATAACAGGCCAGTATGCAGGGATGGGCAGTAATTGAAATTACGTAATTGAAATTAGGCCTACTTGAAATTGCACAATTTGTAATTTGTTACTTTGTAATTCAATTACATTTCCCATGTATTTTGTAATGTGAAATTACATTTCATGTCCCAAAGTAATTTGTAATTTGTAATTCGATTACATTTTCCAAGTAATTTGCCCATCCCTGCCAGTAGGCCTATGTTTAGCTGAATGACTGTCCATGAGCATAGTTGAAAAACTTGAAATAAAGCAAAATGAAGGAAACTTCTCTTAGTTAGACCTGTCTTGTAGGCCTATACGTTAGCATAATATAATCCGACATTTCCAGAAACACAACTCCCCAACCACACGCAACTTCAGAACCCCGAGGACTTGCAAGTATACCATGCCCGGGAGATGAAACACATGCCGCGATGTATGTAAATCAACCCACGCATGCCCTGGTGACCCGTCCGCTTACACAGAGTACTACCCGGTGGGCACTATAGTCTGAACGGTAGGACCTGCTACTGATCGATTGAATCTATATATGGGAAGATGCATAAGCGAAAGCATCAGATTCGATCTGAAGGATGGCGGCAGCATCTGTGACACCCTGAATGGACCCCTGGGATTATGGACTTCGCAGTCCCACAGAGACCTTGCTCTGGGACGCTGCCATGGCGTCGCCCATCGTTCCAATAACATAATGGACCGATCAAAGCTTTGAGGCAAGACATCAATTCGACCAAGTACCGACCCTGAACAAACCTTTGCATTTACAAGTGATTTTGCATTGATATAGCCTGCGAATAAGCTGATCCTCTGTTAAGTACTTGGGTACTGTTAAGTACTTGGGTACTTAACAAGCACACTGGTTCGTATTACACTAGCTTACATTTTGACCCATCGGAAAGAGCAAACGATATGAAATGGAGTAGAAGTTAATATTTAAGACTTCGAAAGGGCCCTTCGTTCAAATTCCAGACTCTGATTTTAATAAGAGATTAGTTTTATAGAATTTACAGTGGCCTTATTGGCAAATAACAGCGATCGGCATTATGTCCTGCACGCCGGAACCAACATGCTTGTAATTTAGCCTACATTACATATCTATATCGTCGTTTGAGTAATCATTGTTATCGCGATAAACATTCCATCGGGAGAACCTCAATATTCCCCACACATTGAGGGGCAGTAAAAGTCGAAACTAAAATGGGTGATTAAACAAAGAAATATGATTGTCCTATTACAGGACAATAGGACGATACTATTGATAGGCTCTCCTACTAATTTACATTGACTTAGCTTGGATTAAGCAGAAGAACATGTTTATTGTGACATAGGCCTACTCAGGGTGAGAATTGTAAAGGGGGTTGGGGGGGTTCAACCCTCCCAGTCCTTTTAGGATCCCATAGTAAAGTCTACAGTTCACACCCAAACGGCACATAAATCAACGTCCAACCCCTCCAGTTTTTTTACAATTCCCATACTGCCTGCTATAAAGAGAAAAGCTTTAAAGAGAAAGCGACTTATGCCTACTACTGTAGTTTCCATAAAGAGAAAGCGTTAAGCAGAGAGCGCTCCCCAGATGCTACTTTGACAGTTGGCTCGTATTAAATTTATGACCAGAAAGTTCGTTTGTGACAGTCGCCCCTTTGCTCCACGGATACGAAAGGAGACCCATGATCGACTGGCGGTGCCACTTAGGGAGCGCCCCAGCCTACTGGCGGAAGTTCTGTTGCTCTACCTCGGGTTTGGCTGCCCGCAGAAATCTTCGTTCTGCATCTCGTGGCGAACATGCTGTTCCTTTTGCGCGCACTTCAAAGACGCAGCGTCGTGCCTTCTCAGTGGTTGGGCCGACCACCTGGAATGATCTTCCTTCAGACCTGCGTGTTCTTTTAGCCAGAAACACTGCATACGCCTTTTTTTACAAGAATCTAAAAACTGTTCTTTATCGCCGGAGTTGGGGTGGGAGCGCCTCTGAGTAGGTTATCTTGGAGGGGCGCTATATAGCCTAAGTCCTCTGAATGAGTGAATGAATCGTCGTTGTCCAAACTGTCACCGTCTTTACAATCAACATAATTATTGTATTTTACCGACCGATGACCGAAGCCGATTTCGACAGGGAACTGCTGTTGTTGTGACTGTTATCCGTCAGAGATATCGTAACGCGTTTAGTGGGGACGGTCATTCGTCGTACAGGAGCTGGTTCAGTGACATCTGGCTCTACAAAAACAGATCCTCGCGTGACTACACATGGAACATTGCATTGTATTGTATTTTACCATTTCTATAGCGCTTTTCCCAGCGTAGCCTATTCAGAAGCGCTCTCAGTGCACACGTATGACGTGCTTCTCACATTAATATGCATTTACTGGTAGCCTACTTTAAAAATTTTGGTAGCGCTGGTGGCTCAAAAATGGCTTTAAAGCACTAGTCTTAGATCTAAACTATCCCGAGGCCCAATCAAGAGCTCAAACCACGGATCCGAGCGCCAGACGATAACAACAACGTAAACTAGATTGCAAATGGGAAAGAATAGGCCTCTACGATTTACTTATCGATATCAACTTTGTAATTATTCTAGAACAGCAACTCGATGATGATTCCATGGGCGTATTTAGGGGGTGGTTTTCGGGTTCAACCCCCAAATAAGTTTCCTTAAAAAATGTATATGCTTTTACATGCAAAATACAAAAAAACTGGACTTTTGCGACGATTTTCAATGGAAAACCCCCTGAAATCTTAAAACCCCCTCCGACATTTTTTTCTGGCTACGCCCATGACTCGATCTTTCGATTAAAGTTTGTAAGAATGACAATAAAGTTAAGTTGTGACGCCAGGGGTCAAAACCCGTCACATGTCGGTTTCTGACCTTTTTATTTAGTCATATTCTACAATTAATCTGCTTCAAAATACTTTTTACAGAATGAAAATAGCTTTTTTCTAACTGGAGTTATGTGCGTTTGATTATTTCATTGGTATAAAGTGAAAAAAATCTAATAAAAAGTTTCGGAATATTCATGTCATTAAAGTCCTCAGCAACCATTACTTCGTTATTCTGCAATTTTGCTGTACAGTAAAGGGCTCTATTCTATGTGAAATAAAACAAACGGCATCAAAATGGGATTAGTACTTTGCAAGTTATGGCAAATTCACAGGCAACTGATGAATAATTATTGAGGAATATTCTACATTGCTGACCCCTCTCGCCTATTTCAGCTTCTAGCTTAGTAGCTGGGAAGCGACAAGCGACGGGTTTTGACCCTGGCGTCACAGTTATGTTCAGTTTGCCACTGATCTCTATAATAGGCTGACCAGACGTCCCGGTTTTCCCGGGACAGTCCCGATTTTCTGCTAGCTGTCCCGGCTGCCGGGAAAGGAAGGCCAAACTCTAAATATGTCCCGGTTTTTAAAAACTGACCTGACTTTCCGATCTTATATATGATGTATTTCATGTGCGTTTGTCATGTGATCAAATAAAGGATATACTTACTTACTTTATCAGCGTCTCCTTGATTTTACCACTAGCATCTGGCGAGTAAATTCATTTTTAATCTCACTTTTATTTATTACCATGCATAATACGGCAATACCTCTTCCGGTTCTAAACGTCATATTGTCGTAGTGATAATATTCTGATAAAACACATTTTCATAAATAATAATTTTTAATTTAAAATCTAAAATTTAGAATGTTATGACAGAATATTAGCAGACAAAAAAACTTTTAAGAAGCATACATTCAAGCGCCAAATACATGCATGAGTGACTGATTTGATAAATTTAGAATAATTAAATTTAAATTTAAAAGCAAGATTTGTTATGATAGAATGTTAGCAGAGAAAAAACTTTTAAGAAGCATACATTCAGGTGCCAAATTTGAGTAACTGATTTGAGAAATTTAGAATTTAATTTTAAATTTAAAAGCATGATTTGAATAAAACCTCTCACTTAGTCTTGTAGCCTACCAATATAATAAGCATAAAATAGATATTTGTGCATGTTATATTATATTAATTATTGACAACATCACAAATTTATTTTGTGATTGAAGTGTCCCGGTTTTTAGTTTCCAATAATCTGGTCAGCCTACTCTATAATCTCTTAGCGTTTCACCTCGACCAGGGCTTCAGCGTTAACTCGTATATGTATTTGCAGTGATGCTGCCAACCTTAGTGTCCTTGCATATGCTCATCAGTCAGTCTATACCTGGATGATGATTTGCTAAACAGCATGCCTGATACGAATAACTTATTCACATAGCCTACATATGCGATTCCGAACATTGGTAATGTAATCTTGATAACGAAAATGTAAGTGGAAATCTGGAAACCTTTCGGAAGAGAAAAATGTGTGAACTTTAGGGATTCGAAACTCACTGTTTTTCTATCTCAAACGCCGTCACACTGAAGGTAAACTAATTCCGTTTGAATTTTTTCTCGGAAACTGTTTCTGTTTCATCAGACGTTGCATAAGCAGGTAAAACTGGGGTGACATTTTCTTAAACTCCTGAAGCCTTTGACCAAATTATCTTTGTAGCTCAGCTATATGTCATGCATATTCCATTTGAGATCAAAGTTCTATTCTCTGAAGAGATGGAATATTTTCGAAATCAACGAAATATCCAGGACTAATTTGTTTTTCCCATAGGTTCAGCTTAACTCTAAATGCTCGAATCTGATCAGACATCTGTGTAACAAACTGCTTGCTTTCTGTAAATTAAAGTTAAGGGTATTTAAATCCATGAGATTCAAGATTATACTGATAAATAGACCTACTGGATTGTAGTGTTGGACCAAAGTTGGCGTGACGCCCAATAGTGACAACTGTTTTAGAGTCGATTTAAACCGCCATCTTTAATTTAAAAACCGATTGCTCATTTCTGATTGAACAGTCATCAAAGCCAGGGAATGCAGCTCCTCGGTTTAGCTTCCCTGTCCACGGCAGTTATTGCTGTCGATACAAACTAATTCTATGAAATCTGACGGCTATGATCCTATATTCGGTCGTAAAATATCAGCTGTATATAACCCGTCCACCCATGGGTATTCAACACGCGTGCGACCACGACAAGAGAAGAACCAATATGGTCGATATTCAAAACTCTGCATATATCAGATGTATGCCAAATATGTTCATACAGGCAGTTGACAAAGAGGAACAGTTATCTGACACGCCAGAAAATGATTAAAGTTGCTTCTGCTTACATAGTTTACACAATGCATAGGCCCTACATCTGCATATAACGGTTACATACATGTACACTTCTAAAAAGGTTTATTTTCAAATGTATGTAATCATTGCATACAATGTAATGCATGTTCGTTTGTCAGATACAAATAAATGCTACTCACTTAAATAGTCAATCTGATTAAAACACGCTTTTCGCTGGTGACACTAAGAGACATTAAAAACATTTCAGGCTTAATTGAAAGTAAATAATAATCTGTGTGTTTATAAATATAGTTTCGGACAACGGGTTTAAAAGTCTATAATTATGCACTCAACATTGGCGTTTCTTTTGTATTAGCTGAGGCGATCTATGACTGACAGGGAGACAAACAGACCTACATGTAAGCCTATAATTGCCCTATTCAGATTTAAGTTACTTTAGATGTTGACTAGTAAAAGACATATCAAGTTTACCAACTTTCTAGTTTAACTTTTCTTGAGCGATCAACTTGCAGGCAATACGCTTAAGAGTCATGATAGCACGATAACGATATATATATATATATATATATATATAGAGAGAGAGAGAGAGAGAGAGAGAGAGAGAGAGAGACAGACAGACAGACAGACAGACAGACAGACAGACAGACAGACAGACAGAGACAGAGACAGAGACAGAGACAGAGACAGAGACAGAGACAGAGACAGAGACAGAGACAGAGACAGAGACAGAGACAGAGACAGAGAGAGAGAGACAGAGAGAGAGAGAGAGAGACAGAGAGAGAGACAGAGAGAGAGAGAGAGAGAGAGAGAGAGAGAGAGAGAGAGAGAGAGAGAGAGAGAGAGAGAGAGAGAGAGAGAGAGAGAGAGAGAGAGCAATGTCAAAGAAATTTATTTCGACTATTTGATAAGTTGATAAGGTAGAACAGACAAGTACGAGATCTTTCGTTAACATAGCAAAACAAACAACTCTATGACCTTTAAATCGATAATTTAGACGTATTTCAGCAGCTGACAAACTGGATATATGGTCCATTTGTTTACCAGCAGCCATGCATGGACCTACCGATGCAGTCTGGGATCTCCTGAGACCAGAAGGATTCGATGCACCTGAGAAGGAGGAAGGACACGTCGTGACCTGCGAAGACCATCCCATCCGAACAGGTGACGTTCGCCGACAGAACGTCGTTGTCGAGAAAATGGACGATAAAGGCTCCATACGAAGAACTCATCAGATTCGGACATCCAATACCAACAGCTGCAACAAATTATGCATCGGTTCACCTTAATAGGAACATTGGAAGACACGTATGTAATGTGCTTACTGTTAGAAATTAAATTTTATGTTCTATCCAGTGATCCCGTCATAAACAATAAAAGGACCGACTTCAGGCGCCATGTTAATCTAGAAATTTTTACCTACACGGCATTCCGGTTGTCAAAAATAACTGGAACGTCGTTCCGGTGCTTTCAGGTCCCAATCGATCCCTGGTTCTATCCATTCTTTGCACCCGAGATTGAATAAAAAATTTAAATTCGAAAATGTTATATAGTTAAACTTTATTTAGGGCCTATATACTTTATTGTTGATGGCTTGAACGATGATTTAGAGAAAAGCGCGAAGCATTCGACAAACTTTATGAGGTTCAACTGTATCTAAAGCAAGTAAAGTAAGGATGTGTTTTATTGAACCGCCTGCAAACACACTGTATATAGCAATCGTCATTTCCGAGAGAGACTGGCAACAATTTCATCAGGCAGCCACATGATTTCCAATCGTTATCAAGTTCCATGTTTACAAAGTCATACGAACCTATAGACATAGCCTAGGCTACTAAAGTTATGCGAAGAGATTCTCTTCCTGCAGCGATATCTGGAATAAGTGACCCTCATCAAACAAGCCGTCTGCAATTATGTCCACGCGTCGTCGGTAAATCACCAGAACTCGGTCGCCGGGGTTAATGGAGTTTTTGAAATGCGCAATGAATCAACAACAATACGACAATCAGCGTCGTAAATAAGGCGCTAAATAAACTACTTCTTGAGAGATTACTCCCCGCGGGGAACCAGTCTGCGTCGTCGTCTGTCATGGCGGACGACGTCGTTCAACTATTGGACGGACGAAACGGACGGACGAAACGGACGGACGGGCGTAAGTGATCGACTGAATAAATTGAAAGGGATCGAAATTATTTCGATCGAGTCCCTGAAGATCATGGCTCGATCTGAATAAAATCGGTAAAATGCGGCAAGCTTTCGATCGAGTGTGCATACGATGGACTTTCAATTTGATTCTTGGCCTGGAGATGTTTCTTGGGCATCAAATGCAACTCCACACATTGCTTACAAATATAGGCCTATTTAGGCTAACTTACTTCTAAACTATATGAAGCCTGTTTCTGTTTGTGATGCTAGGCATATATAATTAAATACATAACAAATAACATGATATCGGGATATGTTTATATTGACTTGCTTATGACACCCGTTATAGAGACGAATGTTTATTAAAATAGCGTGATTTCAGCAATTGAATAGGCCTAGGAGTTTCTGCCTTGGTGTAGACTGGCTACTCTAAACACCTCCATCTGGAATGGGAAAACAAACACCCACTCTGGCTGATTTATATATAAGAGACTTGTAGGCCTAAGTCTCAGAACCGTTAGGCTATATTAGGCCTATCTGAATTCAACAACCCCCAGTTTAGGCCTATGTCCAAAACGTTTAAAAATACTTCAACCGTGGGAGATCGCTCTCCCAACCCCAATCCCCATTGGTAGCCTATACGCCACTGAATGTTTACATATATATGTAGGGCCTATGTATGTATGTATATAGACACAGACAGACACAGAGAGAGAGAGAGAGAGAGAGAGAGAGAGAGAGAGAGAGAGAGAGAGGAGAGGTGTAGAAGATAGCGCAACAACTGCGACTCTTATCCACCTTCGAAGTAGAGGAAGAATCCTCTCTGCGTCAGACTCGATTGTCCGGTGACAAAGCGAACGACTGCGTTGCTGGCGTTAACGTCGACGGTCTGCTTGCCAAGGATCCCGCAGTCCTTGAAGAAGGATCGGTCTCCGGTGTGGATCTCCAGGTAGTCCTTGCAACTTCCGGCCCTTTTAAGATCCAGCTCGAAGTCGAAGATGATGACGCGGATGGTTTGATGACTCTGAACGGCAAGCTTCCAAGTGCAGTCAGCATCCATGAAGTATTTGTCGGGGTAGTTGGGGGTTGATAGGTACCCGTGGTCGTACAGGGTGGGACTGAAGGCACTGAAGCAAGTGTTGTGAATGGCGGATGCTGGATAAAAACAAAACGATGGCATTAGTTAGCAAAACTGATGCTCATAGCGACACTAGGTAACTATATGTCAACACATGATACCCATAGCTGTAGTAGATAACTAGGTTAAATACTCTATTCGTACCCATACCCGCCAAAAACTGATACCGATATCATTGCATTGCTAACTACTGATGGCGTCGCTGTATTCGGTTATAGTCTAATAATTATAATTAGGCCCGAGGTATGAATAATCCCTCAGGCTTCTAAGAGCGATTCCGAACAACAGTCCGGTCGTCAAATAAGAATGGGAACGCAACAGTCACCGCTACTGTGTCTCGTGGTCCTCGTCCCGGGTGTTGTGCATGAAAGTCCTCTGAATGCTATGGCGTTCTATCGTTGTGTACAGATTGACGGGCTCTGGAATAGATATGTGGTCTCCAGAGGATCACCGGTGGCCTCAGTCACCCTACGACCTAGTTCTCTAATGAACTCTCGGCCTGACCTATTAATCAGGCCCAATGACTCTAGCGCTATAGGGACAGAGTTGTGGGTTGAGTTTGTTGTCGACGTCATCTGGATGTAGGATGCTGTGCAGGTATAGATGTTGGTTACGTCCCAGGTCATGTACTTTCCCCCGCCCACGGTACGAGCGTCGCTCCATCCAGTCTTCCCGTCGCTGCGCTGAGAGAATGTGAGACAGACAGACAGACAGACAGACAGACAGACAGACAGACAGACAGACAGACAGACAGACAGACAGACAGACAGACAGACAGACAGACAGACAGACAGACAGACAGACAGACAGACAGAGCAGTGAAGAAACAGAGGGAAATTCCGCGAGAGTGTTATTATTATTATTATTATAATATTATTATTATTATTATTATTATTTTTTTTTTACCCGAGGTATATATGATCCCTCAGGCTCTTAGAAACTAACTGAAGAGTAAAACCATTCTGGAACTAACAAGCCTCATCCCCACTGAAGTCCAAAAACGTGCCCCTAAAAGCCACGGCATTATATCGCTGAGTGCAGATGGAAAGGCGCTGGAAAAGGTGGTTTTTCTCAAGGGGCTCGCCAGAAATTGCAGATATACGGCGGCCCACCTCAGCAATAAAATCAAAGCCCGACCGGTTGATTGGTCCCAATGATTCAAAAGCAATGGGCACAAATGTGTGTGATGAAGGTAGGCCTGAATATTTTGCCTCTTTACGAACAGCGGCCAGCTCAGCCGCACCCCCAGCAATTGTTGATGTCCGATGGAGATAAGATGCTGCACATGTATGGACATTGGTCACATCCCAGGTGATGTATTTGCCTGCTGCCCATGGGACCTGTGTGGTTCCATCCGGACGTTTGCCATCGCTACGAAGAAGTCAGGAGGGCTCCTTTGAGCAAGGAATGTCCGCCTTTTGAAGTGCTCTCCAAATGATGTCATTCATGGCGTAGTGTCGGCTAGCACGACCATTTGAAATCTTACACACCAGCCCGTGGTGCCCTCCAGGGTCGACCGCTTCGCCACACCGGCACTGGTGCGGTGCGCATAGCTTAAGGCCGAGGCGAAGGCCAACTGCCACACGGAAGGCCTCATTATCAAGGCACAAACCGCAAGATGAAATCGGCAGGGTCAACAACCAGTCTCCCGAATGAGGCGAGGACACTGCTACTAATCTTGCCCGGCTACACGGATCAGTGTATGCTTTCCAGACCTCCGCCCTGTCCAGCTCGATCAGCGGTCTGTCCCAGGCACTCTGCTTGGTTAGTGCGGACACCTCTCCCATGGGCAGCGTTGGTCCACGGACTGCCAGAATCTGGTTCTTATAGTCGTCCATCCAGTCTTCCCTACCGAGAATGGTTGACCCGAGTGACCTGGTGGATGCAGCTGACGCTAAATATGCAGAAGAAGCCAGCATCGACCCCCGTCTAACTCCCAGACCTCCATCTCTAATAGGAAGAGTGGCCTGTATCCATTGTGCGTTGTTAAGCTGAACATTGAGGATCTGTTCCAGTCCACACCGTAGCTGGTTGTCCATTTTCTCCAGTAATGGGTCATCCCAGCATGGAGCAGTGCGCAGCACAAAGGTCAGCTTGGCCGCTCCAAAGCAAGACCGCAGCAAGATCAGCGCACTTTGTGCCTGAAGGCCCAACATGTCCTGTATTGCCTGACCAAGTGCATCGGAATGGTCTTGGAGTACAGCATCCAATGCACTCCCCTTGAATATTGGGGCGCCGAGCAGGAGTAGTGATCCACGGTCCACACGCTGAAAGTTCCTGAAAGCCTCCTCCGTCCTTTCTGCTTCTGAATAATATTCGCACTTGTGGCGGTTAAGTCGAAGGCCCAGTGTAGCTTCCAGGTCAGCAATTATGGTCATGTCATGCTGAACTTCTTCCAACCTCCCTCCCAGTGACAGGTCATCCAGATAGCCCAGGCGAAAGCTTGAGTCCAATGAGCGAAGTGCCGGCTGAAGTGGAAGACAAAAAAGCAAAGGACCCATAGGGTCGCCCTGCTGCGGACCCATTTGGGACCGGACCACGTGTTGACCAAACTGAAGCATGGATTCAGCAGCATAAGCTTGATGGGTAAATGCATAGAGCTCAGGTATGATGCTGTGAATCTCTTGAAGCATTATGTCTCTGTGGAGGGTGTTGAATGCATTCGCAAAATCCAGCTTAACAAAAATCTGGTCCTGAGGCATGTTGGTTAAGAATCCTCTGGCTGCATGGACCGCTGCCTCACAACCACCACCTGCAGTCGCAATGCCAACCTGGAGAGGATTGAAGAATGATGCAAGTTTATCAACAGCGTATTTGTTAGCACACTTGGCTGCCAGTCTCCTCCAGACGTAACCAATCACAATGGGTTTAAGGCCTCCGGTTTTTTTTGAGAGAGCGATGAGTGTGCCTCCAAATAGCAGCTTGCGAACAGACTGAGGACATTGACCCCGTAGCAAGACATTGACAAAGCCAGTCAGAGCCTGAAGAAACTCCTGTGATGATTCTCGGTTATTCAGAAGGTCTAGAAGATGCTGTGGACGGAAGCCATCTGGCCCCCCCGCAGACCCAGTGGGGAAGGAACGCACTGCATCAGCAACCTCTTTCTCTGTCGCTTGGTAAGAATCCACCTTCAATGGGTCTGGCAGCTCCTTCAGGTTGTCTGCACGAGTGTCAGCTGGATGCTTATCTTGCATTGCTGCCAAGTTCTCTCTTGAAGCTGGCACTGGGAAGTCTCGGCTGCATAATATTCGTGTGGCTGCCCGGATATTTCCTTCCTCCAGCTTAGATGTCACTGCCGCCAGAAGTAGTTCCTTTGGACCTGGGCCTTTCTTGCGTTGTTTAGAATCCATCTCGTCGTCCTCCTCCATCACTAGATAGTCCTGCCTTTCAATTCGTTTCTTAACCACATTAGCCAGATTACGCCTTCGTCCAGCGCGTGTTGGTTGAGTCAAGATGGTTGGGGCGAACCATAAAAGTTGACGCCATGACTCAATGCTATCTGGGTTGTCAGTAATGGCCTGCAGAATTGTAGTCAGTGACCGAGAGAAGAGGAAGCGAGCTCCTTTCGGGATGTATTTCAACAGTTTGCCTCTCTGTTGTCTAGGATGTTGAGACATTTTCATCTCCACGTCTCTACTGCCGGCCAACACGTCGACCTCTGCTGCATTGGCCAGATTGTTGCATTCTGAATCGGTCACTGAATGGCCCTCACTCCGGCCACTGGTCTGAACGTCGTCTCCCGTCCCTGCCTGCACCGCCGACAAAGGTGGCAGACGAGAACCGGGGCATGGGTTGTTTCGGGGACCGTGAAGATGGACTGTGCCATCGCGAAAGTGCAGCTGTCGAATTGCCAGACAACGGCTGCACGCTCCACTCGCTTTGCTCGGCCGTTCCGTGGTATGTTGTGACTGACTGGACCGCCTCGACATAGTTCTATCCGGTAATGTCGCCCATCTAAACAGCGCAGACAAAAGTGGCCAAATAGGCAACAAATGCACATCAAAAGTGAGATTTACCCACCGTAGCAATGGGGCAATATGATAACAGTGAAAAAGAATCTCAAAACGTGCGAAAAAAGCAGGAAATAATGTTAAAATCAATGAAAAACATCACTCCGTGAAAATCCGCCCACCCGGGGATAAGGCCGTTCCATTATTATTATTATTATTATTATTATTATTATTATTATTATTATTATTATTATTATTATTATTATTATTATTATTATTATTATTATTATTATTATTCGTAGTAGTAATAGTTGCAGTAGTAGTTTGGTGGTGGTTCTAGGGTTCTAAACTCAATAGCTCTTGTGATAACCTTATCCCGCAGGACTTAAGTTAATTAGTTTTTATCCAGGATACACCTTATTTCCCGCTTATTTCTTCTCGACCCTCTTAAAATGTCAAGGACCAAAACCGAGAGATAAAGCTAAGAGCTGGAGTAACAGAAGTATATGACTGGAATAAAAAGACTGTTAGAAGTAGAATTGAAGTAGGCTTACCTATAAAAGTCTGCAGGAGGGAAAGAATGAACTAATGGAAGCGAAAGTGTTAGAGAACTTCTGCTTTGGAGAAAAAGTCAGCGCGAAAATAGACCAGAGGTGAGTCAGTCACAGAGGCAGATCGACGAAAAATGGGAGAGACAGAGACAGGGACAGAGCGCTAGATAGGAGAAGATAGAGGGACGTAGAGAGGAAGAATGAGATGGGGAGAGAAAGCTATGCACGAATGGTGTACTGGAAAACAATTTCTGGGCAGAGAGCCACATTTTATATAGGCAGCAAGATCAGGGAAGATGGGAATGGAAGCCACTGCTGAACGTTCGCCTGCTTCTAATGGTATTGAATCGCCGGCAAGAAATCTAATTTCAACTGCTTTATACGGCGATTCCTATCTCGTGTCACATCGTTCCGTTATAAATGGCTCTCGCAGAGTCAAGACGCCCGGATAATGGCGCATATAGAAGTCACGGGATTTACTCAGCTATATCGCCAACGACCACCACGTACAAGTAAGTAAGTAGGTTGGGAAAGTATTCATCTATCTCACTCTCATTATATTTCTATCCGCCCTTCCGTAGATCTAGCTGGCTGTCGGCCTTCCTTTGTGCCTACCTGCCCTCCTGCTTGCTTGTCTGTATACGCCTGCTACCTTCCTCTTACTCTTCTGTACCACATAATGTGCATTTATGTATGGTTTCGGTGTAAACGATCGTACAAACCAAATGCCGCAAGTGTCAAGCCAGAATGCTCAAATGCCGTGAGATTGAAGAAGCTTTAGAAGTTATTTGATTTATAAATCCGGAAATTATCTTTTTCTGCATGCAATAAATGACACAAGGGTGACTTAATTACGATAAATTGAATTGAACTGAAAACATTGGTGCACTACATAATGTAAGTCGTGTGGACGATTTGCCCAACCATGTAAGTCTAAGCCGGTCTTACCTGTGACGCACAGGTAAGTGATCCTCAGGAACTCCTCGTATCCGCACGGATCTCCGAACAGCGCCGTGTTGACCATGACGTTGCACTTCCGGCGCCCGGCGCATGCGCGGTTCATAAGGAAATGGACGTCGATGTCACAGTGGCGGGAAAAGGGGACGCCGCAGCGAGCAGCCAGGTGGGTGTCGTTGCGTCCGTAGCGAGCGGATTCGAAGACGATCACTCGGTTGGGGGTACAGGACACGGAGAAGATCGTATTGAAACACGACACCTCCTCAATGATCGCACTCGGCATCGTCGCCGCCACGACTACAATAGTAATAGTAATCGTAATAATAATAATAATAATAATAAAAATTATTATTATTATAATGGTGGTGTAGGTGGTGGTGGTGGTGGTGGTGATGATGATGATGATGATGATGATGATGATGATGATGATGATGATGATGATGATGATGATGATGATGATGATGACGACGACGAAGATGATGAATTTTTTTATTAATTCAAACTGACAAGTATTCAGTAAGATTACATGATATAGCAGAACCAGATGATAACGAATTTAATAGGTGTCGAATTTAACTGTATATGGCAGTCTGCAAGGCGCCCATCTACCCTACTGCTCATTTTACAGTCGCTCCTAGGGAGTGGAAGGCTGAGTCAACCGTTTGGGCTAGCGGGTATCAAACCGTGTCCTTCTGATCTTCGTGCCAGCGTGTTACCTTTCAACCATCTCCCACGCCCCATGCCCACGAGGCATCATCGTTGTTATCACTATCATCATCTCTATCGTTATCATAATCGTCGTCTGTATATTTATCATCATCATATCGTCGTCGTCATCAATCGACTTCAAATATCGGAGACAGCCGCCAGCGTCGTTGTTATTATCACATTTTTTTAAAGTTGTCGTCTTCGTAATTTTCAATATCATCGATCATCAGCATGCTCATCATTTATCATAGATTTATCATTTATCATTCATTGAATCACAACCTCCTCGCTCATATTGTGTGCAGTCATACAGGCATGCGAGGCATTCATGCATGCATGCGTGCATTTACGCATGCATGCATAATGCGTACGTACTTACACATACATCACGAATGTCTGTCTTCGAAATCTGGAGAAGAAGGTGTAGATATATGTAGGCGGTTGAGTGGAGCTTAGAAATATTTGTCTATATTATAAAGGTAGTTATAGAGATGAATGAGTTTATTCTGAACTTTGCCTTTAGAATGCTGTATCAGATATCGATACTTTTGGATTTTGAAGTAAAAAGAATAATAATGCGATGTCGTGAAATAGTGTGTAGGCCTATGTTTTGTTTCAAATTTCTGATGTGCTGGAGTTTACTATTTCCCAGTTTGTTTGTCGGGATCATTATTCATTTTTCTTCGCATTTCCACTTGGCCTACATGAATGCATCAGAATGGATGGGCTTCCCGAAGTCAGGGAGCTAGGTACCTGTGCAGCCGGGTAATTTCATCACGGTGAAGAAGGAGAGATGTGTGTCTTTTCAGTGACCGCGACCGTTGTTATAGTCACAGATGGTGTTTCGATCTACCGACCATCAACCAAAAAATGTCTGTTTGCAAATGGACTTGTTGATTCGAGAGAAGGCCTGAAGCACCGACCACCAATGAGTGACCACTGGGCGGTGGTGCTACCGTGCGTACTTTGGGCTCTATGCCCTGTCGTCGTTACACGCTATCAACGCAACGTGGTCCAGAAACTCCGCACATGATATTACCTGTCAATTTTGGATACGCATCTGTCAGATAGGCTTCACGTGTGTGCGTGTGCTCGTGTCGTGCGATTCTCCCAGTTTTCTGTGCATTGTTTTCTTCCTGATGAAATGTCTGCTCTGATTGACATGATATAGACGAGCTTAGGGATTTCTTATAAAGGCGCTTTCTAAATTTTAATTACAATATTGTTAAAATGCAGTGAATCAACACCAAAATCAATCAATTAAAAATAATCATATTTGTGTTATTTGTGCACTGTTAGCGATAACTAGAATGCTTTTTGGGTGACCGGCGAGACTATGAGACTATGAGACTTATGAGACTTAACCGGTAGCTCACCACTCAGTTTGTACAATTTGTGTATTGTGATTTTGATTCATTTGGTGCTGAATAAACTACTTACTTACTTATTTATTTACCTACTTGCTTGCATAGGCCTACAGTTGAATAACTAAACCAGATTTCTCACAAACCAATGCATACATGGTTGTCTATCTCGTATGCCAAACACGTTTACAACATCTGCAAGCCACAGTCCGACGCTTTGAATCGAAGGGACACGCTATCCGTGATCTTTGGTCAAAATCAGACGCCATTTTTATTCGAAAGATGCGAACAAAATCCAGCGTTTGAGCAGCTTAGGTCGCGACCGAAGACCCCTAGCGGTCGGAGGAGGCATGACGGATGGTAGGAGCAATGACGATGTCATCGATCAAACAGCCACGTCATTCGACTCCGAGTTTTAACAGAAAGATCCTTTGTTACAGATAATTCGGTCCGAACACAAATTTGTCGTCTGTGTGGGGCCTCGACTGTAAGTCATACTTTTATATGGGATTAGAGTAAGTTAATAAGTATACAAAAGTTCACACGAAGAATAAGTCGTCAATAACGTGTTCAGTTATACCGCCGCTTGATACACATTATAGAGGGTGCTAGTTGTAAAGTAGATTCCATATCTTCTCATGAGATTCGCAGAAATCATTTGTTAACCTTGGTGACCCAATTAGAGGGACAATCTATACATTTCAGATCTTTGTCCTTTAATACAGAACACCACCATGTAACTGCATTTGATATAAATCTCTTTCCAAAGTTCAGAAGTGCATACACGACCATGCGACAGAGCATTGAAACACTAAATTGTGACCGCCTCATAGGAAACTCGATCCCGTGCCTTTCGTGTTACAAGCCGAACGCTCTAATCATTTGGCTACCGCGCCCCATCATTAACTCCATTGTTGCATAATTATGAACAAATATGTAATAATTATAGTTGTAAAGGAATGTGGTACTCAATGACAAACTGGTTCACTTCTGGAAAGCTGTAATGTTGGATGTGAAGCTATGAAGGTTGAATGAGTGGGCAGAGAAAATGACAGGTTACAGTAGCGTCCAGTTAGCTTGGTAATAGGCATGGGCGTATTTAAAGGGGATATACAGGTTCAACCCCCGCCCCCAAAATAAAATAAATTGCCGGCATTTTTATATGCTTTTATATGCGAAGTGCTAAAATTTCACTTTTGCGACCATGTCCAATGAAAACCCCCGAAATTGTTTCCTGGCTACGCTACTGGTAATAGCACTAATAAAATCAGGCATAAAAATAACAATAACCACTCTCTTTCTACCGTTGCAGGACAATAATATTTGTAAGATTTGTTTGGCATCTGTGCTATGAACGAACTAATCACAATCCATCCACACCAATGCACACACGTAGCTGGGCTCACTGGGTCCCACCGGATATCCGGTCACAACAAGCGAATGAACCGTCCTAAAATAACATCACGAAAGTTAGTAATCAGCATCGAAGATGGTTACCATCAACAGTGGAATGCTGTGCATGTCCGACACGAATCGTAATTTCATAATCGCGATACAGTAATCGACTTTGAGCCAAAGCAAACTGATCAGCAATCGCAAAATAATTACCAACGCCGCCATTGGGAAAACCATTTCCTCGAAGCTGCACGTAATTATTATGACTTGCACGAGTTGCGGCGGTTATTGTAGCCTACATGCTGTATAGTCTACATTTCTGGTCGCAGATTGATTTTCTTAAAACCTCCGTGCAGTGAAAGGTTTGATTTTCTTAGAAACTGCTAGTAATGTAATTAATGCTTTTCTTAGAAATTGCTTGTAATGTAGTCACACGAAAACTTATTTGTTTATTATTTGTAACGATTTTGCTATCACTTTGTGAATTGTAATAGCACTAGCTCTGATCATGAGCTCAGTTAATTGTCATCCTCAATCATTGGCTCAAATTGGTTATTATGTGTGTCATGTTTATAGTTCATCCAATCAGAAGACAGTTCAGATTTAAACATAAATTTTAATGATAATATTAAATTTCGTATAATAATTATTGCATATATATGTATGTACAAATCAAACTAGTCTAGGGTATAATTAATTAAATTAAGAGTCATTACTCTAATCTATCCTTACTTAAACCAGCACATTTCTAATCCTATTATAATTATTATGGATAAACTTAAATACCTCCCACGTAGATGCAGAATTGTCTTTACGTAGCTGTCGCCCCCTTTTCTTAAGAGTTCACCAACCACGCCTTCCATTGCAGATCGCATTGTTAATGGATTCATATATCGTAACAGTTCTCGTGTCGTAAACAGTTCCTTCGCTTTCTGATATTAATTCTGTTAAACAACGATTGTTCCTTGATGAAGTCTTCAACCCTTCTACGTGTCGGAAGGAAAACTATTCGTAGGTCACTGATGACCACGACAATTAAAGTTTTTGACTGTGTCAATGCACAAATAACGAAGCTATCACCTTGAGCTCGAAATCCGTTCGCATCGCTTCACTCGTCGATGAAGTAATAATACAATTCACACCTTGAACACGTAGAACTTTCGCATCGATTCACTCGACAATTAAACGTTATTTTCTTCGAAGGACGACATCGCTCTGCTCTGCTCGTCATCAGCCAGAAGTCGTTGAGTGCGCATGCGCAGCAGACGAGAATTCATCCCTTGCCAGTTGAACTTTAAATCAACCAATCAAAAGGCTCCAACACCGCGTTCGTAACCAGGTATCAAGGTAAACTTCCCTAATTTATTTGGTTTTTATGTCCCTAAATGGCTGGTTCAATGAGTTGGTCTCTCATTAATACAGAGTCTATCATTGCTAAAAATAATTATCCACCTATGAACAGCTCAGTTCACTGCTATAACAGCTAGGCCTATATATAAACATATGCATAGATAAAAGTGTGTGTAAGAACTGAGGACATCGTAACATTACTGTGACAATTATGTTACGCTATAATGATAATTAAGCTTAATTATTATAATTAACATTACTATTTTTATGCTATAATATGATAATGGTTAAATTTTTGAGTGAATTATTGCAATTTTTAGACGGTTATACAATCTATCATAGGATAACACTGTATGTATACCATTATGGTAAAAATGTTTGGCTCGATATAGGCCTATAGAAGCACTGAAGCTTTCTTTAAATCAGTTGTAGGCCTACATGCGATACTTCTTCTTCTAGCAAACAACGATATATTCAGATGATTCACATTATGTTGAGCCAATAGAGGCATCCTTCTTCTAGTGTGCATTACACTACACCGTATTACATTACAGTTAATCAGGCGATGCTTGGTAGGCTATGTCTAGGAAACACACAATTCAATTATTTCTGCTTTGTTTCCGATCGGCAACTTAGTCGTCTCACGGCGAGACAATTCCGATATGTTGTCATTATTAATAAAATTGATTTCTAGGCTGCTTCGTCCTGTCTCGGAATCGTAAGCTCCGAATTTCCTCCTGATAGATACAACATTTATAGTCAACTATATTATGACCAGGCACTGCACGCCATATTTCGAAACAAGTATGTATGTCATCCTGTTTTCAGTATCTGGAGAAAACAGTATTCAGTACAGTTTACAGAAGACAGATTCACATTAGTAGTTGCAGCAGCAGCAACAGCAGCAGCAGCAGTAGCAGCAGCAGCAGCAGCAGCAGCAGCAGCAACAGCAGCAGCAGTAATAGTAGTACTTTAAGACGACTTGTCGGGTCTATGCTTTCATGCTTTCGTTGGAACATCAGTTTAATTGATGGTTGTAAACTGAAAGCCGATTGCTGTTGGTGGCGTATCCTACACCGAGTGTTTTAATCGCAGATTTTATTTGAAGTCTTTTACTTAAACATTTTTATAAATTGCATTTTTGTGCAATTTTTTAAATATATTGCTGAAGTACGAAATTCTGGAAACCTTTTAACTGAATCCCACGGTCGTATGTAAGGACCTTAAGCGCGGTTAGTGCTTCTTGCAACCTTCGTCGAATTCATTCATTTCAGCACGAAATCATCATCATCGTGGTCATCATCATCACTATCATCACTATCATCACTATCATCATCATCATCATCATCATCATCATCATCATCATCATCATCATCATCGTCATCATCGTCATCATCGTCATCATCGTCGTCATCGTCGTCATCGTCGTCATAATCATCATCACTATCATCACTATCATCACTATCATCATCATCATCATCATCATCATCATCATCATCATCATCATCATCATCATCATCATCATCATCATCATCATCATCATCATCATCATCATCATCATCATCATCATCATCATCATCATCATCATCATTTCCGCCACCACTGCCACCACCACCATCAACGCGTTATTGGAGACATAAGACAAATGTTATGATTGGCTGCCGTATGACGTGTTGTGATTGGTCGGCGTGTCTTCATCCGATCATCCCTCTCACGCTAATCATCTACAGTACATGTATGACACAGTGTCGTTTGTGCAACACTAACTAACCTTACCAAGCTCCCTATATACTCCCATCACTTCATTTCTCCCTACCTTCATATGTCTCTCTCTCTTGCTCTATCCCTCGCTGTCTGCTTCCCTTCCCTCTCCGTCCTCCCTCCCTCCCTCTCTCTATCTTTGCTTGTTTCTCTGCCTTTTCCACCTCTCTCCTCCCCTCTCTATCCATCCTACTCTGTCTGCTTCAGTGCTTCCCTGTCTTTTCCGCCTTCTCTCCTTCCTTCTCGCTACCCCTCCTACTCTGCCTTCCTCCCTTCCTTTTCCGCCTTCTCTCCTTCCCCTCTCTCTACCCCTCCTACTCTGCCTGCTTCCCCTCCTTTTCCGCCTTCTCTCCTTCTCCTCTCTATCCCTCCTACTCTGCCTGCTTCCCCTCCTTTTCCGCCTTCTCTCCTTCTCCTCTCTCTATCCCTCCTACTCTGCCTGCTTCCCTGCCTTTTCCGCCTTCTCTCCTTCCCTCTTTCTATCCCTCCTAGTCTGCCTTCCTCCCTTCCTTCTCCGTCTTCCCTCCTTCCCTCTCTCTATCCATCCTACTCTGTCTGCTGCCTTTTCCGCCTTCTCTCCTTCCCTCTCTCTATCCCTCCTATAGTCTGCCTTCCTCCCTTCCTTTTCCGCCTTCTCTCCTTCCCTCTCGCTACTCCTCCTACTCTGCCTGCTTCCCTTCCTTTGTCTCCCTTCTCTCCTTCCCCTCTCTCTATCCCTCCTACTCCTTCTCCACCTTCTCTCCTTCCCCTCTCTCTATCCCTCCTACTCCTTCTCCGCCTTCTCTCCTCCCCATCTCTCTATCCCTCCTACTCTGCCTTCCTCCCTTTGGCCGTCACAACAAAAGGTCCGTCTGACCGAAGCACTCGCATGTCGTATTTCGTCATCCGATTTTCGGCTTCATCCTCCTAATGCAAGAATCCTTTCTCAAGCAGAGAACATCTGAAGTGGCAAAGTGAACCAATGTATCCCCCTCCCTGCACGGTGTCAAAGGCTTTCAGCGATGACCACGGATCGTCGCGGTTGGACAGACAGACACGGACACGGACAAAGATATAGACAAACGGACGTAGAGCCACGGATAAGCAGAAGGAGAGAGAGAGAGCGAGAGAGAGAGCGAGAGAGAGAGAGAGAAAGAAAGAGACAGACAGACAGACCGAGAGACAGAGACAGAGACAGACAGACAGACAGATAGACAGAGACAGAGGACAGACACAGACACAAACAGACGGACAGAGCGAGAGAGAGAGAAAGAGAGAGAGAAGTATACAAATACACAAATAGACACACGGCAGTGGATGATGCGTTTCGTGCCAGAAAAGATTCGACCTGCAAACTGAATTTAAGTGTAGCAGAGACGGATACAAAAACACACACACAGGCACACGCAGACAAGGGCGCAGACAAGGGCGCAGACAAGGGCGCAGACAAGGGCGCAGACACAGACAGGCGCAGAGGCACAGAGGCGAAGAGCCATGCGGCACCGTATTGTTAAGTTGGGATAATTCGCGGAGGTTGTCTATTTAAAGGACCGTGCGGTCGTCTAAGTGTTTCTGCGTCCGCTCTGTACTCCGCCAGACGATTTAGTCGACGACGGTCAATTCGGACTCCATCTATAATGTACGGTCAATCTCTGCCAGCTGGTCAGCCATTTCCTAAGTGTTTCTCTCGTTCTCTCTGTCTCTGTCTCTCTCTCTTACTCTCGGTCTGTCTGTCTATGTGTCTCACTCGTTCTTTTACTCTTCTTGCTTCTATGTATCGTAGTTCTATTTTCCTCTCTCTCTATGTCTCTGTCTCTCTGTCTCTCTGTTTCTCTGTCTCTCTCTGTTTCTCTGTCTCTGTGTCTGTCTCTGTCTCTGTCTCTGACTCTGTCTCTCTGTCTCTGTTTTAGTCTGTCTGTCTCGCAGTCCGTCTTTCCCTGTCTCACCTAGCGAACGTTGTAAAGGCATAAGTCAAATGCAAAATTAGAACACGCGAACAAAAGGCGCTAGAGGAAACAAGAATGAATTCAATAAAAAAAATTACCAAAATAGAAATAATGTCGCGTTACTGATGTGCGCAATTAAATAATTGTAAGTACAGCTAAGCAGCTGTCGAGAAGCACATCCAGTTTGTGGATAACAACCTGTTGACTTCAATCAGGTATAATTGGAACTGACTCGTGCTTCGGAAATGTTTGACCTCACTTGGTGTGCTGTGTGCCCAGCCAAAAATATGGCGTCCTTGTCGGATTTAACTCAGCCGATTAGACGGATATCCATTAATTTACTTAAACCACAGTGGTCCCAGTCGGTGACACATTGTGGTGCACCAGATTGGTGATATGTGAAGTAGGTCTACAGCTGTACGACGTCAACATACTGGTGAATCCATCCGTCCAGAGAAGTTGCGAATTGAGTCAAATCAATAATAATAATAATCTTCGTCTATTATTTCAAACCGACACACCGCAGTGTGATTAGAATTTATGGTATGAACGGTTGATCACAAGTTATTACAGGAGTCCAGTTTAACTGTTTGGCAGTCATGCAAGGCGCCCATCACGTCCTACTGCTAATTTTACCAACACCATCTGGCCTTTGGGAGGATAGCGGGAAGCGATCCCGCATCCGTGTTGAGCTGCTGCTATTCGTGCTAGAGTGCATCACTCTAAACCCCTCCCAAGCAATAAAATCAACTGTATAGAGGACGTAAAGAAGCGGCCCGAGTCGGTAATGAGCCTTGCGGGACACCGATTGGCACTGGTGGTGTCCAGGCCGTGCAGTCTGAGCCTATAAATTAATTAATTCATTCATTTATTCCGACAAGGACGCCATATATTAAGGACGCCATATACTGCTTATGTAATAATCACATTACCGACATAATCGACATTACGTTACATTAATGATGTCTTATTAACTATTGGAAATCCCGTGAGATGACAACCGGTTCTAGACTCACTGGCTCCTCCATTCCTCCCCTTCTCTCTTCCGTCCTCCCTCCCCTCGCCTCCCTTTAGTGGTCTAGCGAGGGAGGGTATTCCAGGTTCCAAACCTACATTCTTCACGCAACCGTCTCCCGGTTACACATATGTATGTATTTATGTATCTATCTTTTCTGGTACAGTTGGTTAGTCACGAAAACAACGGAGTGTTCCACTAGATAGAACATTGACGTTATGTTCAAGCGAATCTTGTATCGTCGCTGTTGCGTAAGCTACATGTCAAAATGGATCTAAAGGTTCCGAGATGAAACAGTTTGTCCAACCATCTAACGATGGCGAATTACCGAGTATTTGCAGTGTAATGCTATGTAATGGGTTACGGACTGATGACTTAAACCAGCCGAATAACACTAACAGACGTATGCCATTAGAAATGAACATAAGACGAAAGTAGGGAGAGAAGGCAACAAGGTAGAAAGAGTAGCAGGGAGGATGAGAGGAGCGGAGAGGAAAGCATGCAGTGGAGTTGAAAGGAAAGCAAAGGACTCGGTTATAAAAGGGATGAAGAGCTTACTGTGCATTTTTGTGCTAACTGATTATATAAATTTGTTCGTATACTGACATTTAACATCAAAGGCCTACGGGCTAGCGCAGAGAGCGCCTCTAAGTAAATACCTTGAAGGGGCGCTATATAAATATTCAACTACATTACAATTACTTTACACATTATAGCGTAGGTCTGGGCTTTTATAGTCTAACTTGTCCGATAGTAATAGTTTTAGCTGTCACTTATATCACATACAATGTGCAACATCAAACAACAACAGCCGCACTGAAACTTTCAGACAACCTGTTGAACAAACGAAAGCGATCAACAGCTGAAGACCAATATTCCGAGACATGGAAGTATCAGAAGTCTAGATCTTCAAATGGTCTTCATCTTTAAAGCATTTTTACTCAACCACTGACGACACATCATAAGCTTTACACACAACGCCCACTGCGGATGTCCGCGACATGACTGACCCACCACCAACACAGAGGGACGCGTAATCACCCACCTGTTTTCGAAAGGATCTTCAGGCCGATCTCAATCGCAGCAATCCACAGGAAATATCCAACAACAGTCGAACGGAGCTTCATGTTTATAAACAGTCAAACGGACCGAAGGACGGACGGACGTTAAGACGATACAATCGCTTTTCGGCAACTTCAGCGATTGTCCGAAGTGCACCCGGGTTAGAGTCGCCGAATTTATTACGACATCGTCAGGCCCTGATATTGTTCGTTCGTCTCCGAACAGCTACCGAGGCGTGCGATCGCCTTCCATCGTCACGATGAAACAATTTGCTCAAAGCGTTATGCAATTGTGTTTGGCGGCCGTGTTATCTCTCGCTCGCTCTCCTCGAAGAATGCCTCCTCGCTATCCGACGCCCGCCGAGAGAGAGAGAGACGGAGCGCGCGCGGGCGGGCACCGTTGCCGCCGCATTATACAAAGGCCGAGTATACGGACGAGGAAGGGGTCTAGGCCGATCAGATGCAGCCGAGTCCGGTTCGGTCTAGTCCGCTTTCGGTCGTGTATCGGATGACCGAGAAGCAGCTGATGTTGGCCGGCAGATTCGAAGTCACGCGCAGACGCCATGGCGCGGTCAAAGGGCGTTTGTTTTCGGTCAATCCTATTACTGTTCGATACAGGACGTCCAACGGTCGGTCCCACCACCCACTGTCCTTAAAACCATCGTATTGGAAATTATGATGACCGGATCCTTCGTCCCTGTTCTGATACTTCAACCCCCTCAATCAGTGGTTTATCTTGATAGCGCTCTCTTTGTCACACACGTAGACTTTGACGCAACCAGGCATCATCCAGTATAGCAACAGCATCAACCGGAGTCCTTACCCCGTGCAAGGACTCCTCACCCCGAGTATCTCAAGTTAAATGATGCATAAATAATGCCGCGAATCGCTCTGCAAGAGAACAGGTGGCCATA